>JAJPUD010002662.1:117142-162968 GCA_023553655.1 Myrmecobius fasciatus | reverse complement strand
ACACACACACACACACACACACACACACACACACACACACACACACACACATGTCTTTGGATTCATATAGTGATATAGAAGTATGTTATTGTTAAATATGGATTAACCAGTATTTAAAAACAAAACTACAAAATAATATAAATACATTTATGGGTATATTGAGATGCAGAATAAGCAAGTTTTGAGTGCTGTAGTATTTCTCCTCTCCCCCTATCTCTCCCACTTTCCACCCTTTCCCATCCCCATCCAGGGAATTGGCTGGTTCTCTATTCTTGCTTTGGATGAAATGCCACAGGACAGAAATCTGTCTCTGCAGCAGGCTGGAGGAGAAAAAAATTCATTGCAGTCAAGTGTCCATATTCCAAACTGCCCTTAATGTACTGCACAACACTGTCACCAGAGTCTGGGAAAGGAGAATGGGATTGGCTTTGTCCAATGGGGCAGGACATGGCTTTGGGGCTGCTGGGCAGCTTGCCTGCTGCGCCAATGCAATAATGCCAGATTCCCTGACATGCCCGGCATGGCCTGGACAGCAGCAGTTGGTGGGAAAGGGATCCTAATGAGAGAACTTTTATAGGAAACAAGATCATGGCATACTAGCAGACCCTTAAATAGCCAGCGTCCCTACAGGAGGAAGGAGCCACTGCAGGGCTCCAAGAATGCCGGCAGAGTAGTTCCAGCTGGCAAAATTACAGGGCTGAGAATAAAGCAAAGATGCAGCTGGGAGGGGGGGGTTTCTCAGCAGTTGCTGGATATTGGAGGAAAGGCATAATGTGCTATTACCTGCACTAGGACATGATGTTAAATTCCCGCTTTAAGTGAGGAAAGTTAAAAGCTATGTCCTTATATGTGATGGGCCAATGTGACCAGATCTTTCAAATGACTTTGAGACTCTCTCTCTCTCTCTCTCTCTCTCTCTCTCTCTCTCTCTCTCTCTCTCTCTGTTTCTGTCTCTGTCTGTCTGTCTCCCTCTCTCTGTCTTTCTGTTCTTCTGTCTCTCCTTGTCTCTGTTTCTTTCTCTTTCTCTCTGTCTCTCTATATGTATGTTTCTCTCTGTTCCTCTGTCTCTCTGTCTTTGTCTCTTCTTTCTGTGTCTCTCTGTCTCTTTGTCTGTCTCTGTGCATCTCTGTCTTTATCTGTCTCTTTTTCTCTGTATCTCTCTCTGTGTTTTTGTGTCTGTCTCTCTTGCCCTCCCTCTCCTTTTATCTTTCTGCCTGTCTGCCTGTCGCTCTCTCTGTTTCTTTTTCTATGTTCCTCTGTATCTGTCTGTCTCTGCATCTTCTCACTGTATCTCTCTGTTTGTCTCTTTCTCTGTCTCTGTTCATCTCTGTCTCTCTTTGTCTCTTTCTGTGTCTGTCTCTGTCTGTCTCCCCCCTTTTCTTTCTGTCTCTCAGTTTCTGTCTCTTTCTCTCCATATTCTTTTTGTGCACTTAGTTCTTGCTGAAGGGATGTGAATCCCATTAGGAACAGGACAAGCAGAACCTCCTGACCCTCCAAATGGCATGCAGTAATTTTCAGAACTGCAAAACACATTTACACTTTTCTTATGAATAATTTTCATTGCTGACCTTCCACCTTATGAAAGATGTTAACATTTTATTACTTCATGGTTAATGATTGTTTTAGCTAGAGGCCCAATTGTGCTTTATCCTGGTTGTAAATTGCAGTTTATATTATCTGTCTATAGATTGCTCAAGAAATAGGTTAAATATAGTAAAAAAAAAAATACCCAAAATAAAAAACCAAAGAAACACTACCCTAATTAACTAAAAACTAATTTCCAATTAGCTAGGATTTCATTTCTTTCTTTTGCTTTAAAGCACTTGTTCTTCCTCATTGGCTTCCACCTATCTTTTCAATCATGTTTTAGATTATTCTCTTTAAGTACATTTTGTTCCCATTCTATCTCCTTGCCAGCTCTTCCATTGACATTCCACTCTCTGTCTCTATGCTTCTGAATAGTTGGCTCCCCATGTCCCATAGTCATTCCCTCCTCATTTCTGCCTCATTGGTATTCCAGCTTTCTTTAAAGCAGAACTCAGGATACATATCTTACTTTCCTTTTCAAAAAAAAAAAAAAAACTTTGTAAATGCAGCGTTTTTACTCATCTGTGTATGTACTGTATCTTCTCAATTAAATGAAGCCTCTTGTAGCCTTCCTAGATGTAGTTAGGTAGTGTCGTTGTGGATAAAGCCTTGGACCTCAGTTAAATCCAGTCTCACATACTTAGGATTTTTGTGAGCTTGGGCAATTCATTTAACTTTTATCTGCCTCATTTTTCTTATCTGCAAAATGGGGATAATAGTGCTTACCTCTTAGGATGGCTGTGAGGATCAGATGAGGGAACATTTATAATGCAGTTGGTAAACTTTAAAGTCTTATATAAGTGCTAGCTATTATTGACTATTATTATTACTTTTGGGTAGGGCTGTTTTTCATTTTTATTTTTAAATGCCCAGCTTATCATAAAACTTTCCATAGAATAGGTGAATGTGTTTGCTGAATTAAATGGATATATGTTCTCCTTAATGTGGGTGCTCCCTCCAAAGAGACAGTTTCTAACTTATCCATGCCCCTCCATTTTATGTAATTCTTGCCTGTGGCCTTCTATAAAATCAACAAAGGGGGCCCATGGAACATCTAAATGGCCATCCTTAAGCAAGAGAAGCTCACGTGGAAGATTGATTTAAAATAAAAGAAGCTACTTCTTTAGGAGCTGTATTGGGGTCAGGACTGATTCAGTCCAAACTACTATATGTAATACAGTTATCCCTTTCCCATCATGTTTTCAATATATATAGTGGGTTGGCATAAAAAATTAAATGGGATTTTGGGGGGGATTTTATGGAAGCTGCAGATGACTTGTGAAGGCCAGTAGACAGCATGGAATTTATGAACAAAAACATAGCCTAAAGTTTACAACAAGGTATTGTAAGCACCCTCTAAAAGAAAAAGAAAAAGTTCAGGCCCTTTCCCTGGTATGAATGGAGAGGCAAAAATTTTATGTGGATTTTCCAGATTGTGGGAGTGCTATTACCCCTAATCCCCATTATTTGGAAACAATAATTTTACATCTATGTGGAAGGATATTAAGTTTATGCTCTTGTACTTCTCCTGGGTTAGACAAAATCTAGAGCATCATATTCATTTCTGAACACCACATTTTAGGAAAGACATCGATAAGCTTTAGAATGTCCAGAGGAGAATATACAGAATACGAAGGGTCTCAGGAGCATTCCATAGAAGATTAATGGAAAGAACTGAGAATGTTTAGTCCAGATTTTTTTGACTAGGTAAAAGTTTTGCTTCAATTGCTACCTAGCCTTGATCACTGAATGGGCGCAGCCTCAGTCAAATTGAGACCACTTTAGCTTAAAATGGCCAAGATATTTTTGCATTTTTTTGCATTGCATCCAGGACCATCTCCAGTTGACTTGCTCTATCTCTTGCCATTAGACCCAGATGGTTCTGAAGGGGCAAGTGGGGCAAGTGACCCTGCCCAACTCTTCCTCACTTAAATCCAATTCACTTGCATGCCATGGCATTTCCTCCCTGATGTCATGGTCCTCTTCAAGAACAAAGGACAAAGAACAACAAAAACAAGGGGAAGGGTTCCATGATACAAGACATGGGGATAAAAATCCAGAAAAGTCTAGCATCACTGACTTAGGTCAATTTCTCTTCCTTGAATTCCCACATTTAGTATGTAGAGTCTAAAGATTTCACCTGAGTTATTTCATTTGAAATGAATCAGAATGAGCTAGGTAAAGGGCAGCTGAAAGCCTTGGAGAACTCACTGTTTGCTGAAGCAATATATTTTATTGATTCTGTTTTATTAGTCTGGCAAGGGAAAAGCAATGTTTTTGTCAATCATTGGGGTGGGAAAAAAACTTTGAGAATCCAAACAAGTCCTTTATTTTAGTTGGAGCTATATGAGACCTGTTTTGACTCAGGTACCAGAGGATCTGTGTTCAACTCTTCTGTTTGATGCTTACCACCTGTGTGTGTAATCTTGGTAAAGTAAACTCTAAAGATCTTAGTTTTTTATATGTAAAAGGAGATGATTGGAATAAATGGATTCTACTGTGATATCACAAAAACAAAACAGGAAAAGAACTTGAGTTCTGTTTCTTACAAGGTAGAAATGTTTCCTTTTTTTTTTTTTCAACCAAGATAACTTTTTTACCAATGTAACTACAAAGGGAAAAAAGTGCCATTTTCTTATCAATAATTATTATGCTGTAATTTCTGATGTTAGTTATATGTGTCTTGGTATTAAGGGAAAAGATGGAAACAAATTATTTGGGTACTTAGCTTCATCATTTAGAGTTTCAATCAGATTATAGAGGGAAATATGGCTGAACTATGATTTCTGTTCACTTAAGTTGTTTTTAGTAATATCACATAACTAAAGATGTCTTTTTTCTTCCAACATCTTAGAATCACATTATGTCATAGCTGGAAGGAACCTAAGTGAACATCTAGTCCAACCCAGATCATCCAACTTTTATCCAGCTTTCACTTGAAAATCTCCAGTGATCAGGAAACCCATTCTCCTTTTGGATCTCTCATTGTTAGGTAGTTTTTCCTTTCTGTTGTTCAGTCATTTTAATGTGTCAAATTATTTGTGACTCCATTTGAGTGTTTTTTTTTTAGCAAAAATACTAGAGTGGTTCACCACTTTCTTCTCCAGCTCATTTTATAGATGAGGAAGCTGAGCTAAACTGTGAGTGACATGTCTAGGGTCATATAGCTAGTAAAGTATCTGAGGCTAGATTTGAATGCACAAAAATAAATCTTCCTGAACAAAAGATCAAGGATTTCAAGGAAATTAAAGAAATAAAATGCAAATGAAGGTGGCCTAGCTGTACCAGACCTAAAATTATATTATAAAGCAGCAGTCATCAAAACCATTTGGTACTTGCTAAGAAATAGAGTAGTTGATCACTGGAATAGGTTAGGTTCACAAGACCTAATAGTCAATGACTATAGTAATCTAATGTTTAATAAATCTAGATTCTGAAATAAGAATTCACTATTTCATAAAAATTGCTGGGAAAATTGGAAATTAGTATGACAGAAACTAGGCATTGACTCACACCTAACACTGTATACCAAAATAAGGTCAAAATGGGTTCATGATTTTGACACAAGAGGGATATTATAAGTAAATTAGAAGAACAAAGGATAGTCTATCTCTCAGACTTGTAGAGAAGGAAGGAATTCTTGGCTAAAGAAGAACTAGAGTACCTTGTGGAAGGCAAAAATGGATAATTTTGATTATATTAAGTTAAAAAGGTTTTGTAAAAACAAAACCAATGCAGACAAGATTAGAAAGGGAAACAATAAACTGGGGGAAAGCTTTTGCATCCAAGAGTTTTGATAAAGGCCTCATTTCTAAAATATACAGAGAATTGATTTAAATTTATAATAATTCAAGCCATTCTCCAATTGATAAGTGGTCAAAGGATATGAACAGATATTTTTCAAATGAAGAAATTGAAACCATTTCTAGTCATATGAAAAGGTGTTCTAAATCACTATTGATCAGAGAAATCTGAAGTACCAGTACATACCCCTCAGATTGGCTAAAATGTCAAGAAAAGATAATGATAAATGTGGGAGAGGATGTGGGAAACCTGGGAAACTAATTAATACATTACTGGTGGAGTTGTGAACTGATTCAACCAGTTTAGAAAGCAATTTGGAACTATGTCCAAAGAGCTATCAAACTGTGCATATCCTTTAATCTAGCAGTGTTTTTATTGGGTCTATATCGCAAAGAGGTCATAAGGAGGGAAACGGACCCGCATGTAAAAAAATGTTTGTGGCAGCCCTTTTTGTAGTGACAAGAAACTGGAGACTGAATAGAAGCCTATCAGTTGGAGAATGGCTGAATAAATTATGGCATATGAATGTTATGGAATATTATTGTTCTGTAAGAAATGACCTACAGGATAATTTCAGAAAGGCCTGGAGAGACTTGCGTGAACTGATGCTAAGTGAAATGAGCAGAAACAAGAGAACATTGTAAATGGCAACAAGATTATATGATGATCAACTGTGATGAACTTGACTCTTTCCCACAATGAGGTGATTCAAGCCAATTCCAAAAGACTTGTGATGGAGAGAGCCATCTGCACCCAGAGAGAAGTGATCTCCAGTGGATCACAACATAGTATTTTCACCTTTTTTGTTGTTGTTTGCTTGTTTTTTTTTCATTTCTTGTTGTTTCCTTTTTGTTTCTGATTTTTCTTGTGCAGGTTGATATATGTGGAAATATGTATAGAACAATAGCATATTCTTTATTATTATTATATATTTTATAATAATAGTTATTAACATATATTGGATTATTTGTGGTCTGGGCAAGTGGTGGGAGGAAGGAAGGAAAAAAAATTGGAACACAAAGTTGTGCAAGGGTGAATGTTGAAAATTATTTATTCATATGTTTTGAAAATTACAAAGCTTTAATTTAAAAAAAAAGAAAAAATAAATCTTCTTGACTTCAGGTCCAGCACCCTTTCCATTGAACCACCTAACTTCCCCTTTAAAGCAGTTAAGAATTCCTACATAGAAGTAGTTGTTGTCATGAACATTTTCTTGGCAAAGATAACTGTAATTATTTGACATTTGGTTCTCCAGCTAATTTTACAGTTGAGGAAACTGAGGCAAAAAATGACCAGGATCATAAAATTAATAAGTGCCTGAGGCTACATTTGAACTCAGCTCTTCTTTCTGACTCCTGATTCTCATTCCACTGAGCTACCTAGCTCTGTTTTCAAAGTGTATCTCACAAAAACCAAGCTCTTGCTCAAACATGGCCTTCCCCTGTTTCCTCAGCTCTGGCTGACCATGTGATTGTAGAATGTATAAAGATTCTTGACATAATGAAATTATCAACAGAATGAAATTATCAACACACCTGAAGAGCAAAAGCAGTGAGAGACAGTTTTGAAAATTATACCCTTAGCTCAGATGGCTGAAAGGTAAACTCCAGGTCAACACCAGTCATCTCATAGATTCTTTGCCCCTCTTAAATAAATATTCATATTAAGAGAGTTTTTTTTAAGCCAACCTAAGATTGGTGTGGGAAATCACAACTTTGCAAATGCAAACTAAGACCTTTTTGTTGCAGTAATCAGCTTCTATAACTTTCAGTCAGAATTTTTCATTTCAGAAAGAATCTCCTGTGTCTGCCTAGGAGTGGAACTAGTCACAATATTTAGGAACAGAGAAAGAAAAATAGAAAGGAATAAACACTTTTATCTTTTCCAAGTCACCACTATTTTTCTTCAACAATTCCCAATTTCCTCCTTCTTTAAGGGATTTTGAACCCAAATATTAATGGCCATCCTGCTGTATGACAACTGACATATATAATAAAAACTAAATGCAATTATAATATATATAAATATAATTATGTATTTTAATTATAAATATTATAGTAATGCTAAATATTATTAATGCTATCTGAGTCTCAATGTTGGAAGGGTCCTGAGAAGTCCTACAGTCCAAAGATTCTTAAACTGTGAGTCAGAATCCCATATGGTGCCATGTAATTGAATATGGGGGTCATGAAAAATTTGGCAACAATACAATTATTAAATATTTTGCCAAGATTTAATTCTTCTTTCCCCTGAGGCATTGGGGTTAAGTGACTTCCTAAGATCACACAGCTAGTAAGTGTTAAGTGTTTGAGTCCCAATTTCAACTCCCGTCTTCTTGAATGCAGAGCCGGTCTCTATCCACTGTGCTCTTTAGATGCCCCAATTTAATTCTTTATATAAAAATAAACAGATACATCTCATGAATATTCAATTTTTCTTTCATCTTTAATACACAGTAAAAATTATATGTATATCTTATTTGTGGAACTGTGAATGGATCCAACTATTCTGGAGAGCAATTTGGAACTACGCTCAAAAACTTATCAAACTGTGCATACCCTTTGACCCAGCAGTGTTTCTATTTGGGCTATATCCCAAAGAGATCTTAAAGGAAGGAAAAATGTGCAAGAATGTTTGTGGCAGCCCTTTTTGTAGTGACTAGAAACTGGACACTGAATGGATGCCCAATGGGAGAGTGGCTGAATAAATTATGGTATATGAATGTCATGGAATATTATTGTTCTGTAAGAAACGACCAGCAGGATGATTTCAGAGAGGCCTGGAGAGACTTGCATGAACTGATGCTGAGTGAAAGGAGCAGAACCAGGAGATAGATCATTATACACAGCAACAACAAAGACTATATGATTATCAATTCTGATGGACATGGTTCTCTTCAACAATAAGATGATTCAAATCAATTCCCATTGCTCAGTGATGAAGAAAGCCAAACACACCCAGAGAGAGGCCTGTGGGAACAGAGTAGGGACAACATGGCATTTTAATGCTTTCTGTTGATGTTCATTTGCATTTTTTTCCTTCTTAGTTTTTTTTTCTTTCTCTTTCTAGATCTGATTTTTCTTGTGCTGCAATTGTATACTTATTATATATATACATATATATGTATTGGATTTATCATATATTTTAACATATTTAACATATATTAGACTACCTGCCATCTAGGGGAGGGAGTGGGGGTAAGGAAGGAAAAATTTGGAACAGAAAATTTTGCAAAGGCCAATAGTGAAAAATTACTTATATGTTCTGTAAATAAAAAGCTTTAATAAAAAATATATGTATATCAAAGAATTGTTCTAAAATAAATTTCTTCATGATTTATTATTAGTAAATTTTGATTCATGTATCTATTTTATATACCTATATATCTGGAATTATGTAAAAATTTTTCATGCAAAAAGAGGTTGTGAGAGAAAAAAGTTTTAAGAAACCCTGATTTAATCCAAGCAGCAAATGAAGAAGAATACACTGCAATGTACCTGAAAGGTGATTATACAACCTCAACTTGAAAAACTCTAAAGAGATCTAACAGTCTACTAGCCAGCACTTAGTACAGTGCCTGGCACATAATGTGTGCCTAATAAAAGCAAACAGACTGATTGGCAAGGCAGCTTGTCTCACTTTTTTTCTATCTTTGGTCTTTGAAAGTTTTTCCATATATCAAACCCAAATTTCTCTCTTCAGGTAGCACTCATTACTGCTCTATGTATTAAGCAGAACAAGCCAGAGAAGAGAAGAGAATAGCATTTATATAGTGCCTACTATGTGCCAGGCATTTTGCTAAGTGCTTTTTGTAAATATGATCTTGTTTGATTATAACAAAATCTGATCCCTCTTTAATATAACAGCTCTTAAGATCCTTGAAAATATTGATTTTCCCATAAATTTTCTTATTTCTGAAAAAAAAATGCTAGTTCCTTCAACCAGTTCTCATCTAGGATGACCACAAGTGCCTTTTCCAACCTCCTTTGGATTTTCTCCAGCTTCTCAATGTTCCTTCTAAATTGTGGTGCCCAGAATGGAACACAATGCATCAGTAATGGTTGGATCAGGGCAACATACAATGGCACTGGGAACTTCCCAATGTGGGACAGTTTAGTTCTCTATTTGGCTTGCTATTGCATTTGATTTTTTTTCTTTTGTTCTGTTTATTTTTGGATAATGTATCACACTATTAATTCGTATTGAGTTTACAATCCAAGAAACCACCCAGAATTTTTTTAGACAATCTGCTATCTAGCCTTGCCACCACTACATTATAAAATTGTTTTCTTGAATCTGACCTTGAATTTCATCCTATTAGATTTTGTCCAGTGAAATAGTCCTGGAAGATCTTTTTGGATCCTAATTCTATCATCTTGGTGATCTTCTATGGTTTAGTATTACTTGAAATCAATAAGCATTTACTAAATTATTAAATATAAACTGTGTGCCATAGTCTTCACAGGGTTCCACAGCGAATTGGAAATAACTAAGGCTTACACAAAGCAGTACCTGTCCCTGTCTTTGGACTTCTAATGGAGAGGTCATCTATATGAAAAGAAAGACTTGAGAAAGAAGGAACCCCTTAAGCTGAGTCTTAAAGGAAGCCAAAACCCCAAGAGGCAAAGGTGAAGAGAGAAGATATCCCAAACGTGGACTTTATAGTCAATGCAAATGGGAGACAGAGTGTTGTAGATGATGAATAGCAAACAGTTGGTTTGTCTGGGTGGAAAAGTGAAGTTTACACCAGTATTTTTTAAGTTGTCATGTGTCCCACTGAAAGATCCTAAGGTTTTACACACATACAAAAAAGTCATCCATGTACAGAATCATTGGGATAAATTAGTCCTGCATAAGAAAGCTCTCTTCTACTTGGATTTTTACTTAGGATTCCTTTCATGACTCTGAAAACAGCTGAAGTAACCATAGATATTTAATGATTTGATTAAAGATGATACTCAGCAGATCACTGGAAGGAAAATTTGCATCTCCCTGGTCAGATTTGTTATGGAATGATGAATGTGATTTTAATAGTAATTGGCATTTACATAGTGCTTTAAGGTTTATAAAACACACACACACACACACACACACATGTTCCTCAAAACAATCCTCTGATATAAATTGTATTATTATCCCCATTTTACATTTGGGAAAACTGAGGCTGTAAGAGTTAAACTTATAACTAAGGCAGGATTTGAATTCAGATCTCTTATTCCAGATATAGCCCTGTATTTACATAGCTGTCTTGGATATAAACATATATAAGGAAGTCAACTTGATGGAAGGAATTAAATTAATGATATTCCAGAATCAAAATGAAGTAGGTAAATTTTGCTTTAGGTATTCTATTTTTCCTCATGTACCACAGTTCCATTTCAGATAATCACTCTATACTCTACTTTCATAAGACTAACTGAACAATTGGTAAATGGTATACCAACCACATAAAACAAACAATAATTGTGGTAGGGTTTTATTTTGTGACATCAATAGTCATTGCATTTATGCTAGTACTGCCATTAGGCTTTCTCAGAATGCCTTGCCTTGATCAAGTGAAGCCAGATGGAATCAATTTTTCTACCTTTATTTAGAGAAACAGGGTTTTTTCAACCTATGCAACTGAAAAAGTGCAACTGAAAACAAACAAAAACTTAATACTAAGAAATGACAAACTATTGCTATGAAATTTTGAAAAATTTCATTTGTCAGTATATCAATATATTTTATCAGATTGTATTATTCCATCAATGCACATAGATGTTCAGCCCTGTTAAAAATAAGAAACAGTCAAATCTTTTTTGGGAGGAGAGTAGGTATGGATTTTTTTATAGTCTAATGAATATGTCCAGACATCACACATCCTTATCTGCATTTCTGACAACAGTTTTGGTATAGTCTTGTGTAAAAAAGGAGTTTCATCAGTAAAAATTACCTATGCTGATCTTTGATATTCTTATCTTTATATTGGCTTATTTATTAAAACATTTTTCTTTCCCTTTTTAAAATTTTTTTTAAATTTTTTAAAATTTTATTTATTTTTTTTGCTGAGGCAATTGGAGTTAAGTGACTTGCAGCTAAGAAGTGTTAAGTGTCTGAGTTCACATATGAACTCAGGTCCTCCTGACTTCAGGACTGGTGCTCTATCCATTGCACCAACTTGCTGCCCCCTTTTCTTTTCCTTTTTAAAAATATTTATTACTTTTCAACATTTACTTTTATGAGATTTTGATTTCCATTTTTTCTTCCAACTTCCCTGCCTTCCCCAAGATAGCAGTCAATCTAATATAGATTATATATGTAAAATCATATTAAACATATTTCTACATTAATAATAAAACATTTTTTGCCTTTACAGCAAAGTTAGAAGTTATTTTTCCATATTTTCCATCTTCTTGCTCTTCCTGTTTTAAAGAAGCCTGCTATAACATGAAACTCTCAGTAGTAACCTTTTCAATTTACATGTTCCTTTAGTTTTTTGGGTTTTTTTAAAAGATTAATTCAATAAAGAATGTAGGTGGTCAGGCAATGTACAGATCAAGACAGGAATCAAGGCACCAAGGTTAAATGGGCACTAGGTCAGGAATTCAGGAATTTAGTGTGGGCAGAAGGAATTAAGAACCCAAACAAGTTCTGCTTTTCACCTGAGGGTAGCATATCTGAATTGCCAGCAAAGTACTTAGGAAAAATAAACAATCTTGATGAATCGTCTTGCATACCCAAGCTTATAAAGCAAAGAAAATTCACAGGCGCCTTTGGGTTATAAGAATAAAAAATTACTTCATCATCATGGCCTTCTGATTGTTTGGAATTTGTGTTTTCCATTGCATATATAGTAATAAAACTTCTAAGTCTAGTAAATCTGGAAAACTGCTTTAGAAAAAAGATTCTTGCCAAAAAAGATATTCTCAAAGTCTTCCAGACCTTTGAATACAACTTTGAACCAAGATTACTTTCAATGCAGGGATAAAGAACTGAGATATTACACTTTCTCTTTCATTTCTGATATGTGGAGAGGAATAATTTGGTCTGGGTATTCTTTATCTCCCAAATTCTTCCACGTGTCACTTACTGCTTGTCATTGATAAGAGTTATTAGAATGGATTAGAATAGCCTTCGATACTGAATTCAAACCTACAGCACAGTAATTCTGCTCTCATACCCATTTACTGATACTTTATTTGAAAGGCTCCCTCCCCAAAACCTCCTCTTTCCAAAAATAATTTTCCTTCAATTCCTGACATTGCCATACTTTCACTCTTTTGGATTAAATCATTGAAAACTTCCCTCAATTTTTAAAACTTGAGAGGAGAAATTGATTAAATCATTAGCAATTATTACTTCAGCTCTCATTTGTTGATTAGATTAATTAGCTCAGCTAAAGTGTGGAAAGAGCATCACTTCTAGAATGAAAGGATTGAGTTTCAATTGTCACGTCTGATAATATATGACCTTGGGAAAGACATGTAACTTCTCCTATTCAAATCCTGTTTCTGGTGTGATCTAGACAAGTAATATTCCTTTTCTGCCTCAATACCATCACCTGTAAATTGAGGGGAGTTGGGCTAAATGGCTTTTAAGGTGATTTCTGACTCTAGATTTAAAATCATATGACCTTTGTTGACTTCATTTCCCTCCCTGGACTATCTTGACTTTGTGGTCAGTCATCTCAATGTGGCCCCTCCTCAACCTTGACCTTCCAGCATTCATTTCTTGCTAAGATTCAGTTTTAAGGAATTCCCAACATTCATCTTTTCCACTGCTAATCCAGAACTGGGAAGTACTGCTGGAGGAAATCCCAGAAAAGGGTTGACCATTACAAATCTATGTCATCGAATTTCTGCTAGGACCTCACTGCTACCAATCATCATTGCATTTATTTCTGATTGACTGGCTAGCATACTCTTTACAGCAATCAATTCAACTTTCCCTTTTCCCCTCAAACCATCAAAGCCAGTTCCTCTCTGGAATGCTTATCAGATGACTTTGCTTTTCCTCTACTGAAACTGAAATTATCCATCATGAATTGATTCCTTTCTTCCACCCTTCTAAACACCTGCTCTCTCTTCCTTCCCCATAATTTCAGACAGAGTTGATCTTTCTCCTTTTCAAAGTAACCTCTCCCTCCGTCCCCTTAGTCTCATTCCTTTTTTCTCTTCTGTGACCTTGCTCCATCAACCTACCATTTTTCATGTACCTTTCACTCTTGACTAATTCTTTTCTGTCAGTTTATAAACATGTTCATTCCCAATCTAAAATGAACAAAAGATTTCCCTTGGCTTCACCATCTCCTCAATTTATCACCCTATCACTTTCTTCCCTTTCATTGCCAAAGCCCTAGAAAAAGCAATCTAGACTTCTGCCTCCCCTCACCTCCCACTAAACTACTTGCAATGTGACTTCTGACCCCCCCTATTCTGCTGAAATATATCTCTCTCATTAATGACTTCTCTTTGACAAAACCCAATGACCTTTTTTCCTGGCTTTCTCTCAGAATCATCTAACTTTTTGGACCACTCATTTTTTTCTACACTATCTCCTCTTTTGATTTGCTTTCAAGAAGGAGAAGGAAATAAACATTTATATAGCATCATTATATGCCAGGCACTGTACTAAGTAAGAACTTTACAGATATTATTTCACTTGATCCTAACAATCACCCTGAGAGATAGATACTATTATTATTATTCCCATTTTACAGTTGAGGAAATTGAGGCAGACAGAGATTAAGTACCCAAAGTCACATGGCTAATAAGTGCCTGAGAGTGGATTTGAACACAAGATTCCTGACTCTAAGCCTAACACTCTGGCCCTGGTGATTAACAGGTAGGATGTCAACCAAACAAGAATATGGATGTCTTTCTTTGGGTGTCTGCTGTTCTATGGTGTCCTGGAACTTTGTCTTCTATGGCATAGAGATCTCTTTATGTTGGGAGTTCATTCTACCCTTGGACAGCTTCTCACATCAGAAGAATTCTTAGTTACATCATCCTTTCCTTTTGGTGGTTGGTCCCTCTTGGGAACTTCATTTAAGAGAAGTCTTTGACAAACTTTTTATCTCCAGACTGAACTCCTAATCCTTCACAGTATTTGATCTCCCATACTCCCTCACTTGGCAAATATCTGCATCTCCATCCTCCTCTGGTTCCCTCACATCCATAACCCTGTTTTTCAGCTCCTTTTAATGTATTTATTTTCCCCGTTAAAATATAAGGACAAGAAAAATAGAAGCAATAATACACCAAATGCTAAAGGAGACAATGAGATCACTGAGGTCCCTAAGGTTTGATTGTCCCGGACAGGGAAGGCAGAAAAAGGTTAATGGAAGAGGCAAGATTTGAGACAATAGTAGCAGCAGCACTAGCAACAGTAGCAGCAGTAATAATAACATATTTACAAAAGGTCTTGAGTGATTTTAGGTAAAGAATGGACAGAGCATTGAGCCTGGAGTCAGAAAAACTCATCTTCCTGAGTTTCTCAGATACTTACTGACTGTGATCCTGGACATGTCATTTAACTTATTTGCCTCAGTTTCCTCATTTGTAAAATAAGCTGGAGAAGGAAATGGCAAACTACTCCAGTTTCCAGTATCTCTTCTAAGAAAACCCCAGGTGGGGTCACCAAGAAAAGTGACTTGAAAAACAATTCAATGCATTATCTTACTTGATATCTCATCAATCCTATGGAATAGGGACTGTATTTATCTTCCATGTGGAAGATAATTTTTTTATAGCTGAGGAAACAGGTTTATATTCTAATTAGAGTTTGAAAGAGACTTTCTGATTTCAAGTTTGGTGAACTATTCACCATAGCACAGTGAATATTGAAGGAAGATAAGAATTTAACACAAATTAAAAGAAGGTAAGAGGATTTTGAAGGGAAGGGTAATGTTATAAATAAAGGTTCAGTGGCAAAAATACTTGGGAAACACTGATTTACTAGACTAGTTCTATCTATTTTCCAAGTAGAGTGGAGGATTAGTATTAAAACCTATAGGTGATAAGATTGAAAAGGAAGGCAGGAGTTAGATCATGGAGGACTTTGAATGCCAAAGGATTAAAAACTTACCCTATAAGCAATGGGAAGAAAGGCAGTAGGGAGCAATAGGATTGGAGTAGAGAACAAGACTACTGAAATAAACATACTATCAAACAATATCAACAATTAAGATTTCTTCCTCTAATTGATGAGTTCTCCCTGAATTGCAATTTAAAGAAGTACCCATATACTATCATCTATGCTTTCTTTAAACCCCACCAATCCATGACTCTTAAACTACTTCTCTTTATTGCTTACCATAAGGGTATTTCCCCTTCTTTTATTTTCTGCTCTTTTATGTGACATCTTCCTCTATTAAAATGTGAGCTCCTTGAGGGCAGGAACTATTCCTTATATTTGTATTCCCAGCATTTATCTGACACTATATATATATATATGTATATATATATATACACATATATATACATATATGTACAGTATATATGTGTATATATATATATATATATATATGTAACAAATATTTTATCTGTCTGCCTTAAAGCTAGAAAGGCCAGGGTTAGCACTTTCATTTTACAAGTGAGGAAACTGAACTAGAAAGAGATGAAGTTTTCTCCAATATCACACAATAAGAGATGGAGCCTGAATTGGAACCAAGTCCTTAACTCCACATCCAGTATTTATTCCACTATACCAAATGGTTATTGAAGAGACTCTGCTATGCTAGACCCGCGTGCTATTCTTCCTGGTTTCATGAAATCCCCAAACACCTTTGTTAACCACCCTCTTTAAAAATGGAATGAAAAAAAACAAAACAAAAAAAAACAAACAAAAAAAACTACCATTGATGCAAGCACATGCATGCTGGGTCAATAACATTCTATTTTGAAATAATTGCAGTTGCATCTGGGGCCTTGGCTAGAAAGGCAGTTCTTGTATTTGCTTATTTGCCTTTCATTATCCATCAAAGGCCATTGGAGATCATGTTTTAAAATAGAAAAGTCCTTTTAATTGCAGCAACAGCCAGACAAGTTCAGCATAGGCAAGGTAAGAGCTTCAGATGAGGGAATTGCTTTAATGTTGATATGAGTTCTGGAGAGTTAACACTGCCTGAAATTACTCTCTCTATGGGTTATATCCATATTTCTTCAATACTGATTCCAACTCAATCAGTTTTCTGATTCTCAAGCTTACTTCTAATTATCTCAAAAGATATTTGAGAAACTCATGAGAAACTGAGAAGAAATATGTTTTAAAGTAATTCTCCATATATGTATAAATATATATCATATTAAATCAATACATATAAATGAGAGACTACTATAGCCAGAGCACTCTGGTAAGCTCTGAAAGATGCGTAGGTCATAGATCTTAAAGAACTTGAATTCTGTGTAGCTAAGACACAGCTATAAGTTACTTCCCTTTTTGTACACAATAATGTTTGTTGCAGAAAATAGCAGGAAAAATATTTTGTGTATAAAGATAAAGGATAGAAGCAATGTATAAAGGATATAATAAACCCTTTTCATATGTGAACAGCTTGGTTACCAAAAGAAACAAAAAAAAGGGAAATTCTGCGTACCCCAAATTGATAAAAAAAAAAACTCTATGTATAAAGGGACCTACTTACTTTAATAAAATGGGAAGAAGCAACACCAGCAGTTAAGAGGACTGGATAAAAAAAGTATTCTCAGACGCTTGGACTGAAATAATCTGTCTGAGGGCAGGAGGAAAACAGGTTTCAGGTCACCGTGATCTCTCAAATCATTTTCATTTGTGAGTTTCAGAATCTCAAAACTTAAACCTCACAAAGTGGCAAATCAAATAACAGTTTGGAGACTTTTAGAAGATTTTTTTTAAAGGACCACTGATTCTATAATAACCATATAGCTAAATTGCTCGTTTTATCTTAGGTGGGAAACATGAGTCACTATCTACCCATAAGCTTTGAAATGAATGGAAAAGCCAATTGTGGTGGAGTTAAATTAAGAAGGTATAAGTAGAGTGAGCTAATTGGAAGGTTTCCACTGTTTTTCTGGGAACCTGTTGATCAGAAGACAGGTATTCTTTTCTCTGTGGTTGGAGAAAAAAAGACTGAGTTTGGTGACTGGAAGAAAGTTGGTCTTTGCCTTAGTTTGAGTTATTGCTTTTGATTTTTCCCTTCTGGCTTTGAAAGTAAAAACAGGAGAAGAGGTTTTGCAACTGTTTTCCTGTGAAAATTGGCTTTATTAACTGAAAACTATTTGGACAATGCAAATTTATTGTAAGTGAAGAGCTGACTAGCTTTGTCTGGGTTGTCTAAGGAGTCACCAAAGTAGCATTGGAATTTTCTGGCTTAGGGTAATTGGTTTCAGTATAATAACAAAATGCTTTTTTGTTGTCCCTTTAAGCATTATTGTGAGTTAAACAAACAAAGGAACAAATAACTTGTTGCTACTACATCAATTCAACAACAGAAGAGGATCATATTTGCTTATCAGGAGAGCAGTAAAGAATTGCAGACCATATAAAAGAGAGGTGACTATTAGTGGCATGTAGTGCAGATTATTTCTCAAGGGACCAAGAACATCAAGGCCCTGTAACAGAGTTATGAGTTGAACAGATGGATTTCTCCATTTCATTTATCTCCTTGCTTTATTTCTAAAAGCATGTACCCACTTTTCCCACTTCATGAGAGAATATCACCCAATTGTACAGATTATGATGTTTTAATTCTTCTTTTATTTGCCTTATTTTGGAAAACTATGATATAATTATAATTTTCCCTTTTGTTTTATCACTGACAATATTTTATATGCAAAAGATAATGATATGGTTGCTGATTTTATGTACATGGAAAATACACTGGTAGGGATTAGGAAAACTCTGTTTCTCTGTCTCTCTCTGTTTCTTTCTGTCTGTCTCTGTCTCTCTGTCTCTCTCCCTCCTTCCCTCTCTCTCTCCTTCATGCCCATATCCCAACAGGGTTATACTGAGGACATTAAGTTTTGATCATAGTCCTGTGGTTGTAGTATCTTTCTATGAATCTCATACATGCTGGTATTAGGATATGTTGGCAATAGTTGTGCCCATGTCCTTAAACTCAGGTTTTATACACACACACACACACACACACACACACACACGCATACAGAGAGAGAGAGAGAGAGAGAGAGAGGGAGAGAGAGAGAGAGAGAGAGAGAGAGAGAGAGAGAGAGAGAGAGAGAGAGAAAGAGGAGAAGAAGAAAAAGAAGAAGAAGAAGAAGAAGAAGAAGAAGAAGAAGAAGAAAGAGGAGGAGGAGAAGGAAATAAAAAATCATGAATCATAATATGAACAATAAATTCTGAAGAAGTTTAGTGAGAGATCTGCCTACTGATATGATCAATGAAAGGCTCATAAAATGAATGAATAATTGGATAAATATATGAAAACCATCTATTAAGAGCTTATCTACTATATAGTATACTAAATGCTGTTGATGCAACTAGAAAAGCAAAGCTGTACATACTCTTAAGAAGTTTACATACAAATAGAGACTATGTATACAGGAGGATCTAGCTAGAGGACCAGTGGCAAGGTCTATGGGTTTTTAAGGTACAAGAACAAAGGGAAACAACCTCCAAGGTTTTTAAAGGATCAGCAACTGGGTTGTTGAAGGTCCAGCAGCAATGCCCAGAGGTCAGGGGATGACCATTATCAACTTTGTTCTTTTGCCACAATAGGAACAGTCAAAGGCATAGCTTACCATCGGGATTTGAGCTAAGTCCCTCAATTGAAAAGGTGGGTGTTGAGATGTACCTTGGAAAAAATGGAGAAGATTTTGACTGAAAAGAATGAGAAAAGCATTCCACTCTGGAGGAGCAGAGGAGCCAAAGCAAATGATTAGAGGAACAATCAGAATGGGGTGTGTGTGTGTGTGTGTGTGTGTGTGTGTGTGTGTGTGATGTTGCATATTTTAGGGATTAGGAAGTAGTCTGGGGATGAGAGGAAATTGGCAAAATCAAACAAATAATGGCAGGATTTGGGAATGGCTGCTCTAGCTTCTACGAGATTGTGAGGCTGAACTATCAGGGCACCAAACAGCTTAAAATGAGAGTTCCAAGATAAGGGGGGAAAACTAGGCTCCCAGAGGACAGAGAGGAATGAAGTGGTTGTTTCTGTGCCTTAGCCTTCTGTCTTCCTCAGGCACGAGGTAGTCCATATATCCCAAGGTGCTCAATGGATGCAATATGCCCAGTTCTGGAATGGTACTTTTTTGACATGATAATATAGCATTTCATCTGAAAAAGATCTTGTGATTTTAATGGACCACTAGATTAATGTGAATGAGCACTATGAAATGGCAGTCAGGAAAACTAATTTAATCTTGGGTTGCATGCACAGAGCCTTGGCTTCCAGTAATAAAAAGGTTAGAGTCCTACTGTGCTCTGCTCTGGTTAGATAATAGCCAATGTATTATATTCCAACTGGGACACCAGACTTTAACAAGGATTATGATAGGCTAGTCATGAATTAGAGGGGTGAAATGCCTCTAGTTCATGCCATATAAAGAAAAATGAAAGGAATTAGGGTGCCTAACCTAGAAAAGGAAGGTGAGGACATGATTGCTATTTTCAAAAATTGAAAGGCTTCCAAATGATTTCTATATGACAAAGAAAAATCAGATTTTCTTTTTTCTGCTTGATCTCAAAGGACAGAATAAGGAACAAAGTGAGGAAGTTGAAAAGAGGCAAATACGCAACTGAACATAAGGAAAACTTCCTAATTAAAGCTATCAAAAAATTGAAATGAGCTACCTTGAGGGGTAATGTTTTCCCCCTTGTTGTGAAAATTTCAGAAAAGACAAGATGACCATTTTTCTGGTGTTTTAGTAGGTTTTCTGAGGGGACAGTATGTGTGTTGGAAGGGAAATGAGTAAAACTAAATAGTCCCCAAGTTTCTTTCTAACTCAGAAATACTCTTCTTTCTATCTTGTGCATGCTTATATACAAGCTTCTTGAGCTATTGTTGTCATCCAGGCTTTTCTGCCATTCTTTCTTTCAGTTTTTATTCCCAGTCTCTTTCTAAATTGTCCCTATGTACTTATCTCTCCCATTAAGGACTTTAGTGGTAATTCTTAGTGACACTAATTCTTAGTGACTGTTCCAGCAAAATGGAATCAAAAGAAAATAAAAATCATTTCTGTGGGCTCTTCAAATGAAAGATATCTGAAATATTCTAAGATGAGATGGAAATGTCAAGTATGGAAAACCAATGATCCTTAATTGGAATCTAAGATACATTTTGAAATACCAGATTGACTAAAGCTATATGATATCATGATCCATAAAGAGTTATATTGTATTTCTATTGGAGTTAAAAGGACTTTCAGCCCAAAAAAGAATCAAAGTAACTTTCTATCTACTGAGCATCTTTCCAAATTGGAAAAAAAATGTATTAACTTTCCCTTTTTCATTGACTTTTATATTTTACCCTTTGTCCTCAGGTTTATTAGTTTACAGATTGATTTTTCTTTATAAGTTTTTGTGCTAGATGTTTTTCACGTAACTTTCTGAAAATGTTCTTAAACATACCCTTGAGTTTCTATGATAAAAATAGAAATATTTAGAAAGAATTCTTCCCTCACTCTTGAACCATTACATTTAGTTGATTTTATAAACTGCATTACATGCATTAGTGTTTCTTTTAGATTTTTGAAATATTTCATTTAACAAATTTCTTTTTTCCTCTATGTAATCTTATCACATACAAGAATTGAGAAAAATGTCAATCTACCAGTCACTCATTCCCTTTCCTTCAGTAAAACATACACACACACACACACACACACACACACACACACACACACACAAAGCATATAGTACTCTATTTAGTGTTTACTTTTAATAAATCTACCATAAATCTATAGATTATTTTCCCCCTGATACTCTGATGAATCCATGTGATCTTATCATCATTGATATTTTCTCTATTAGTAGTGCTAACAGCCACTTCACATCTTCTGCTCCTGGCCAATTTGCTCCCAAGTCCTTTTTTAACTTCTCCATAGTAGAGTCACTGAGCCTTTGGTGATACAGTGGTTAGAACACCAGACCTGGAATCAGAGAACACATCTTCTTAAGTTAAGATCCAGCCTTAGGAACTTATTGGCTGTGTGACTCTGGACAAATCACTTAACTCTGTTTGCCTCAGTTTCTTCATCTGTAAAATGAGTTGGAGAAGGAAATGGCAACCATTCTGGTATCTTTGTCAAGAAAACCCAAAATGGGGTCATGAAGCATAAGACACAACTGAAATGATTCAACAACAAAGAGGGATTCATCCCACATGGTTAAAAATGTCTTTTAGATCCCTATATAACTAAAGTGCAACCAATCTGTCTACCTATAATATGTTACTCTAACTGTACTATCAGTTCAACTCCTTTTCTGTTGATGCATTTCCTTGATGTTTCTATATCATTTCTTATATACAAGTATTCATTGTATACATGCTTGTTTCAACCATGAATTTTTCCACTGAGCCTTGTATCCCCTGCAATTCTGATTCTTCTGGATATATTCCATAATTATAGCCATTAAACATCACTAAGAGAATATTAGCATTAATGGGATACTTAATTTTCTTTCTATTTTGAACTGAAAAAAACTGTCTCAAAACATGAACAATTCAATATGTGAAGAATAAGATTATGTATGAAGCCATAAACTTTTGCAATGTATAGTTCATTTTAAAGTATACATTAAATATAATATGGTAGCATCAAAATTGCTGTTTGTGTTGCTTTATGGATTTCTTCTCTTCTTTCCTGCTGTATATATTTTAATATTCTGTTCATTTCTTTTCCTTCTTTTTTGTATTTTTGTCACTCCCCAATAATTTTTTTCTTTCTTCATAGAAATCTTCCCTTATAACAAATACTATAAGTGTCATTAAGCAGTACAAATCAACACATTGTCCAAGTCAGAAAATGTTTACATTTACATCTGTAGTTCATCACCTCTCTGGTGGATAATAATTATTCTTCTTCCTTCTGAAGTCCCAACTTTTCATTATGTTTTTCACTTTCCAATGATCTTTTATTTATTTTATTTTGGAGGTTTTGTTTCTTTTATTTTTGCAATGCAATTGGGGTTAAGTGACTAATCTAAGGTCACAAAGCTAGGAAGTGTTAAGTGACTGAGGTCAAATTTGAACTCAGGTACTTCTGACTCCAGGGCTGATGCTCTATCCACTGTGCCATCTTACTACCCTGCAATGGTCTTTTAAAGTTGCTTTTCATTATGTTATTGTGATCATTGTGTAAATTATTCTACTGATTCTCATTTCCTTCTGTTATCAGTTTGTACAAGGCTTCCCAGATTTCTACAAATCTCTCATATTCATTATATCCTGTGGCACAGTAATATTCCATTACATTCATATACTACAACTTATTCAGCCATTCACAAAATAATGGGTGCTCACTTTGTTTTCAGTTTCATGTTGCAAGAAAAAATGATGTTATAAATATTTATACTGATCAGTCATTTCCCTCTGCATCTGATCTCTTTGGGTGCATATACCTAGTAGTAGTATTGATATGTCAAAATACATGAATAGTTTTGAGGCTTTGGGGTTTACTTCCAAATTGCTTTCCAGAATAGATGGACCATTTCACATCATCAGTGGTGCATAACTAAGCCTGTACTTCCACAGAAATTCCAAAAACTGCCATTTTCACTTCTCTCATCTTTGTTAAACTTTGTTAATTGTGAGGCAGAACCACTGAATTATTTTAATTTCCACTTCTCTTATTATTAGTAATTTGGAGTGGTTTTTATGTATTTCTTGATATCTTGAATTTCTTCATTTGAAAACTGTTTATATCCTTTGTCCAGTAAATCATAGGGGAAAGAGGTGGATTTCTGTACCAGTGTATAATAGCTACTCTACATGATATCTACCTTGAGTACAGATAAAAGCAATTTCTTTCCCTCCCCAACTTTTTATTTCAAAGCCCTTTTTATTAGATTTGTAAAGCACCAGGCAAAAACAATCTTAATGGACTTTGTTGGGTACCTTTGATTGATTGCCAAGAGGTTGTCCATACTGTACTTTATGCTTTGTTTCAAAAATCTAAATTTTTCACTCAGGCATCATTATTTTAGACTGCTGTTTATATACCAAATATATTTTTTTCTTTTTGGTATCCCTTCTTTTCCAATTAAGGAAACTCAATCTATAATCAAATGGTCTTTAGTTTGTTGCCCAGGACTTTATAATCTTTGGCAATACCTTTTAAGTTTCTTCTGGTAGTATCATGTGTGTCCACACAAAGCATTAGAAGTTCCATTTTGAACAAGTCTTGGGAGAAAAGTCTCCTTGGTGTCTTGCACACATTTCTTCCTTTTTTTTTTTTAAAGTGAGAAAGCTTTATTTCAATTTGTACTCAGATTTCATCAGTTGTTTCTCTGGAAGAGAATATATTCTCTGGAATATATATGTTATATATATAAAGATATATATGCATATATCTTTAAACTTACATTATATATCAATATATAACATTGATATTGTATTAAATATATTCTTCTTATATTATATAGATATAATAACATCTATCTAGACTAATGCTCCAATATGTCTCAGATCATTAGTTGATCAGATTAGCCAAGTGTTTCACAGCTGATCATCATTTACAACAGTGCTGTTACTGTGCACAATGATTTCATGTTTTGTTTTGTCTTTTCACTTTACCTTGCATCACTTCATATAGGTATTGCCATGTTATTTTTTCTTTTTCTTTTCCTGAAATCACTCTATCATAATTTTTTATCTTTTCTAATACAGCTTTTTATTTTCAAAATATATACAAAAATAATTTTCAACATTCACCCTTAAAAAACCTTGTGTTCTAAATTTTTTTCCCTTCCTTCTCCCCACTTGCCTCCCCTAGACAACAAGCAATCCAATATAGGTTAAATATGTGCAATGCTTCTAAACATATTTCTACATTTATCATTCTATACAAGAAAAATCAGATCAAAAAGGGAAAAAAGGAGAAAGAACAAAAGTAAGCAAACAACAAAAAAGGTGAAAATATTATGTTGTGATCGACATTCAGTTCCCCCACATTCAGTTCCCATAGTTCTCTCTCTAGATGCAGATGGCTCTCTCAATCGCAAATTTATTGGAATTAACCTGAATCACTTTATTGTTGCAAAGATCTTGCACATATTTCTAAAAAAACAAAAAACAAAAAAACAGCAGAGTTCCTTACTGTTTATAACAAGTCAACAAATAACTGGGTGAGTATGTCTTACAGGGTATCACCACGGATTACAATTCTTCTCTTTTTCCTTTTACCTTTCTGGATGATATTTCATATGGCAGCCTCTGTAACTTCCCTTTATTCTTCTCTCTCCCTTGAAGCCTATAGCTATATCATCTTAATAAAGAGTCTTAATTTTTTTCTCCATATCTACAATTATCCCTTTTCTTCTGTTTCTCCCATGACATTCTTTTAAATCTCTTGATAAAGATCAAGTTTTATTTTTGCCATTTTAGCTTCAACCCCCTCCACCTTTCCCATAACCCCTCTTGAAACCTTTCTTTCATTTTTCAAAAGGAATACTTTTGCTATAACAGAGTATGGTAAGGAAAATTTTTAAGTCCCTTCACCTTCATTTCTGGGAGGGAGGCCAACTTATACTTAGAATATAGATAGTAATTACTTGGCTGTGGCACAAATATAAGCATCATAAATTCAGTGCAAGGTACTGAAAAATTGATTGAGATTCTTAACTTAAACCATCAGTTAGGGATAGTTCCCTCTGCTTCTCTGCCTTCAATATAGTAGCTTTCTCTTGTAGCAAAGGGAAAAAAACAGGACAAAACAAAACAAAACAAAAAAAATTCAGCAAAACTAAGTGTGACAGTTGATATAGTGTTGCATACTCAGAGATTTCCACTTGCACAAAGAAGGGAAAGAAGTCCATTTTTTAATCGTAGCCTTTTTTTTTTTTAATTCCTTCTGAGTAGTTATACTTTATCAGCTAAGTACTTGTTAAAATCTCTATGACTTATTAAGATCTTTTAACACACTGAAAACTTTTAACTTCTTTTGTTATTCTTCAACTAAAACTCAGCCATATGCTACTTTATTTCTTTTATCTGTCCTGTATGTTCCATCAACTTGTTTTATTTGACAATTTGTTTTAACTGCCTTTTTGTTTTTACCAATCTCATCTTGTCCATTACCTTCTTCCTGAACCTTTCTCTTCATGTTTTTTATTTCATTTTTTTTCCTTCTTCATATTGAGTCCTACTTCAAATTGTCTTTCAACTCTTTCATTTGTTATTTTCCTTCAGTTAATCCTCAAGTTCTCCCAAATTTGTTCTCCTTCAAGTTCAATTCTTTGCTTTTTAAAAAATAAATCTTACCCTTCATTGCCCCCTCCAAAAGACAAGGCAATAAGTTTTTTTTTTAATTTCCATATTAGTCATGTTGTAAAAGAAAAATCAGAATTAAAGAAAAAATGATGAGAAAGAAAGTAAAAATAGTGTGCTTTGATTTGCATTGTCTCCACAGTTTTTTCTCTGAAAGTGGACAGCATTTTCTAACACAAGTCTTTTGGAATTGTTTTGGATCACCATATTGCTGAGAAAAACTAAATCTGTCATAGTTGATCATTGCACAATGTTGCTGGTACTTACGTACCATATTCTCCTGGTTCTGCTCACTTCACTCGGTATCAGTTTATGTTAAGTCCTTCCAGGTTTTTCTGAAATCAACCAGGTTCTCATTTCTTATAGGATAATAGTATTCCATTCCATTTATACATTTATATTGTTGTTTGTCATTTGTTTTAAGAGGACCATGACATCAAGGAGGTGATGCCATGACATGTAAGTGAATTGAATTTAAGAGAGGAAGAATTGTGCATTTATATGATACAACTTATTCAGCCATTCCCCAATCAATGGTCAATAAGCTGGTCAGGCAAGTGCTGAGTAGTGAGACACAAACACAGGAAAAAGAAAGACAGTTTTTGCTCCCCAGGAGCTTACATTTTAATGTGGAAAGATAACACACAAAAGAGAGATAAAAAGCTGTGAGGAAGATGCATGTGGAGGGATCAGTGGGTGTGGGTGTGAGAATTTCTAGCCAGTGACCTGGAGATAAAGTCTGGAAAGTCAGAGTTAGAGAGAATGGTAATTGGCTGTTTTAGGCTCCTCTCTAAAATGGAAGTTTCAAGAGGAACTCACCAGTCAGAGAAGGGAGAAGGAGATCACCTCACAAAGATCACCTTTACAATTTCTTTCTCCTTTACAGGCAGCTGGAATTTTTCTTATCTCCTGCAACTTTCTCACTTAGAAGCTAAAGAGGAATCTAGATCTGAGTTTGCTTTCCTTTATGAAAGAAAAAATTCTATATTCTACCTTTGAGGCCCTAGTTGACCAGTGAAGTTTTATTGTTATTCTAATTCTTCTTACTCAGAGGAATCAGAAAGATAGATTTCTTCTATGCCTCTAAAAATCTCTTTGTCACAAGTTATTTAGAAATAATAGTATTCCCAAACAAAGACAAAATTTCACAAAAAAAAAAACAAAACGTAGTTAAAGAATTCAGGTGTAGGGGCAGCTAGGTGGTACAGTGGATAGAGCACAAGCCCTGAAGTCAGGAGGACCTGAGTTCAAATCTGCTCTCAGATACTTAACATGCGCTAGCTGTGTGACCCTGGGCAAGTCACTTAACTTCAATTGCCTTAGCAAAAAAGCAAAAAAAAAAAAATCAGGTGTAATCAGTTAACAGTTTGATTCAACAGAATAATAGTCACTTAAATTTGAGCATATGTCTCTAGAGAGACATTTTCCTGAACTATTTCAATATGGTCAGGGGTAGAAAGAGATCTCCATCTTAATTGGAGAAATAAATATATTCTTGCTTTAATAAATATGATTGGGACAGCTAGGTGGCACAGTGGATAGAGCACCAGCCCTGAAGTTAGGAGGATCTGAGTTCAAATTTGGTCTCAGACACTTAACACAGCCTAGCTGTGTGGCCCTGGGCAAGTCAATTAACCCCAGTTGCCTCAGCAAAAAGCAAATAAATAAATAAATCTTAATTCATTTTCTGAACTATAGTTGTTTGGTTTTTTTGTTTGTTTGTTTTGTTTTGTTTTGTTTTTAACTTTGACCCAGTTATCTCTCAGAAAGTGGTTAGACTTTTGGTAAGAATGATTTAAAATGATTTCAGGTATCAACTAGGTGGAACTGGCCTCTTGTCTGTGGGTGACCAAAACTAAAGAGAGCAGGCTAAAGGTAGGAGATTCAGTAATCAAGAAGAAGTTTAATTTCTTTTTTTTTAATTAAAGCTTTTTATTTGTATAACATATGTATGGGTAGTTCCTCAGCATTGATCTTTACAAAGCTTTACGTTATAAGTTTTACCCCCAGTCCCCTCTCCTCCCCTAGATGGCAGGAAGTCCACTACATGTTATTAATGTTAAAATACTTGACAAGTTGTGCAGGAAAAATCCTATCTACAAGAAAAAAAAAGAAAATCAGAGAAAGGAAACACAATGCAAGCAAACATCAATAGAGAGCATGAAAATGTTATGTTGTGGTCCACATTTCATATACCTCTCTCTGGGTGTATATGGTTTTCTTCACTGAACAATTGGAACTAGTTTGAGACAATTCTTTATTGGAGACAGCCATGTCCATCAGAATTCATCATCATGTAATACTGTTGTTGCCATGTATAATGATCTCCTGGTTCTGCTCATTTCACTCAGCATCAATTCATGCAAGTCTCTCCAAGCCTCTCTGAAATTGTCCTGCTGGTCATTTCTTATAGAGCAATACTATTCCATAACATTCATATACCATAATTTATTCAGCCACTCTCCAATTGATGGGCTTTCATTCAGTTTCCAGTTTCTTGCCACTACAAAAAGGGCTGCCACAAACATTCTTACACATGTGGGGCCCTTTCCCTCCTCTAAGATCTCTTTGGGATATAAGCCCAATAGAAACACTGCTGGGTCAAAGGGTATGCACAGATTGATAACTTTTTGAGCATGGCTCCAAATTGCTCTCCAGAATGGTTGGATCCATTCACAGTTCCACCAACAATGTATCAGTGTCTCAGTTTTCCCACATCCCCTCCAGCATTCATCATTATCTTTTCCTGTAGTTTTAGCCAATCTGACAGGTGTGTAGTGGTATCTCAGAGTTGTCTTAATTTGCATTTCTCTGATCAATAGTGATTTGGAGCAACTTTTCATATGACTAGAGATGGTTTTAATTTCATCATCTGAAAATTGTCTGTTCATATCCCTTGACCACTTATCTATTGAAGAGTGGCTTGAATTCTTATAAATATGAGATAATTCTCTATATATTTTAGAAATTAGGCCTTTATCAGAACCATTAAATGTAAAGATGATTTCCCAATTTGATGCTTCCCTGCTAATCTTGTCTGCATTAGTTTTATTTGTACAGAAACTTTTTAACTTAATATAATCAAAATTATCCATCTGGTGTTCAATTAAGAGTTCACGATCTTCTTTGGACAGAAATTTATTCTATCTCCACAGGTCTGAGAGGTAAACTATACTACGTTCCTCTAATTTGCTTACAATATCATTCTTTATATCTAGATTGTGAACCCATTTAGATTTTATCTTGGTATGTGGAGAAGTTTAATTTCAAAGTGGGGGAAACAGCTTGCAAGCAAGGAGGCATGTTCCAGGGTTCTGTCCTTAGTGAAGAGGATGGCAAATCTCAATATTTATACCTATAGTTATACAAGGAGCTGTAGCCTTTATATTAAGGGGTTTCAGCAACAATAAGACAGGTTTGATCTATACCAGGAACATGGATCCTTGTCAGGTGCTTATCTGATTTCAGAGAACATCTGGTGCTGGTGAAAGCAATACAATAATTATATGATTTTGCCAGAAAGTGATTGCAAAGAATTGTTATTATTCTAATCTCAGAATACAGCTTGCTGGGCCTTAGCTCTGGAATACAGTGTGGCTCCTAATATCTTGACACAAGGCAAGGACACTAGTTGGGAATTGAGAGTTAAAGTTAGATAAAAGTCTCTCATTCAGGTGTTATAAAAAACAAAAATATTGCTGTAATATTATTTTGTAATATGTTAGGAAGGCAACTATGCTTCCACATCCTCCCTCTTTGTTCCCAACTCAAACCAGTCTGAAGCTTCATCTATATTCATTACTTTCAAGATCTCTTTTTGTACCTGTAATTAGTAGCAAGATAAAATTATTTGGGTTGATCCATTATAAGTACAGATTGCTCTGTATCTTACTTTAATAAAGAAATATGGCAATTAAATGAATAGAACTATACCTGATATGATAACAATCTATCAAATGGCATATATAAAAGGGTTGCAGACATTGTCCTGAGTATGAAGTAGATTTCATCAACTGGGGAAGAAAAAACAATGTAATGAGTGGAGACAAAAGTCTAGTGTTCAACTACATTTAAATCTCTAGCCTTTCAATTTCCTGAACAATAGTCAGAAGGCTTATTATTAGAGTTAGAGTTATTAGAGTTATATATATTAGAGTTATATAGGCTCAAGGTTGTCCAATTTAAAGATATTTGGAACTTAGAAGTATTATTGTTCTGTTGGTTAGCTGGCTAGTAGAAAATTTGAATCTCTTATCCATGGGTATTAAAATAGCTATTCCAAATTTATTTAATGATTTTTCCAGTATAGTTATAATTCTGAAGGGGAAATTCCTTCCCAGTCTTTATTCAATATAATAAATTCTATGTACTGCAACTATATTTTTGTTTCAAATTTTTAAGATGTCTAAAACAGAACAATTGCAAAGGTCAGTAAATCCACTAATTTCTCATTCTACAAGTTGTTTTTCCTCTTTTCTCTTTTTTATGTTTTTAAAACATTTTTAAATTCCAATTTTTCTTCCTCACCCTTCAAGAAGGTAAACTATTATGCATTATGCACACTACATCAAATAAGGAGCACTTATGAATTGATGGGAGTCTCTTGGTAACTAGATCTCATATACATCTCACTCAATCCCATATGCATCCTTACCAGTATTCCTGTATCAGGGTCCAGATTCCTTTAATGAGAATATAGGAATAAGCATAATGCTATAATCTTGGGTTAAAAGGTAAGAAAGGGGTTTTGGTTCTTTTCTTTAAAATGTCAGGTCACCACTGATGAGTGAGGTTAGCCATATGAACCACAGCCAGTTTTTCAAGAAATTCCAGATCTCAGAAAATGTTCTCTATCATATCTCATTCTGTTGGACTATTTGATTCTTTAATTAGTAAAAGTAGTTCTCATGTAGTTGCCTAGGCCTGCTGATGTGGAACTGTCATTGAATTGATTCAATTAAATATCAATCATGAGAACAGTGGATTATTTTTATTGTAGCAACTAATGTTCTCTTTCTTAGTTTTTATGTACATGCTAGATGAAATGTGGTTATCTCCAAAGTGCCAATTAAATCTTGATTATCTTATATCTCTTAGGCTGTAAGGATATTTAGGTACTAATCAGGTCTCTGAGTGGTGGTACTCAGATATTTTTCTTCTTGGATGAGGATGAGAGAGACACAAGAGGTTCTAAAAGACCATCTAGCCTTAACAAGCATCTACATTGTTTTTCTTTCAAAATATTAGATTCTGTAATCAGATAGTCATATTATGAAATTCTAATCAAACAATCCAAAGTAGGGACAGTGGCTATATCTATTCTCTTCCAAAATGCAAAAAAATATGATTATAAAGAATGTTATGGTCATATAATATAAACATTTGTACATTAATACTAATAAAAATATTATATACCCGTATGTGCCCCTTAACAAGATATCATGAAGCATAATCTCTGTTCTGGAGTAGGATAATTATTTCTTTTGGACAGGAGAGATAGTCAGTATCCCACTCACTATGTTTTCTTGTTTCCTTCCTTCATTGGTGCAAACATTCATTTATAGTGGAATTTATGAGGAGACAGGTGAACTAATGAATAGAGTGCCAGGTCTAGAGCCAGGAAGACTCTATCTCCCTGAGTTCAAATCCTGCCTCAGACACTTAATGGCTGGGTGATGCTGGGCAAGTCATTTAACACTTTGCCTCAGTTTCCTTATCTGTAAAATGAACTGGAGAAGGAAATAACAAAACTGCCCTTTGCCAAGAAAACCCCAAATAGGGTCATAAAGAGTCAAATACAAGTGAACAATTGAACAAAATGAATATATGTTAACAAAAGAAAAGAGATCCCACATGTATGTTGCTCTATTGGCTTAGTTTAGTAATATGTTTCTGGCAGATGAGGCAGATATAGCAGTGTTAGTAAACTATTAAAGAAAAGTTTTGAGCTTACTAAAGCTATTTTGGGATTGTAGAAATACTGGTTCCCTCCTTGTTTATAGAAAATTATGTCAAATAAGGTATCAAGGTAAGAAAGATTATCTAAAGAGCAAATGGGCTGAACTTGCAGAAGAGCAAGGTCTTTTAGTTTAACTGTTAGAAATAGGAATTAGTAAGATAAAGCAACAATTGGCTTTCCTTCCCATTCCATATTGAAATTGATATGTCTATAGCTTCAACTTACTACTCAACTTTTCAAAATGTAAAGGAAGAAGATTCAGCAGTGCCAGACCATTGCTGAAGTGTGAAGTGGATAATTTAGATGAAGTTTAAATAAAATTTTCTTGTATGAGCTAAACCAATGTAGCCAAGAATAGAAGGATAGCAAAAAATTGGAGGAAAAACTTTCATAGACAATCTCTCAGATAGGATTGTGATGGAATACTATTGTGAAATAAGAATTAATGAGCTGATTGATTTACAAAAATATGGAAAGACTATGGAAGAAGATATTATCTGCCTCATAAGAAATAGAAATATGCATGGTATTACATATATGTATATGTTTATATATACATACATATATGTTTATAGATATGTATATATAGGTATATATATTTGTGTTTAATTTTATTCATCTCTATGGTGGGGTAGGGGAGAAGGGAGGGAGAAAAAATTAAAAGTATATAACAGAAAACAAAAGAAAAACTACAAGAAAGCACAGAAAATCTGAGTTTCTTTAAAAACAATGCATAGGATTTATTACATAGGTCTTCATGAAATGGAAATGTGTTATTTTATATTGAATCTTCTTGAGTTTAAAATTAAAAAAAAACTTTTCTCAAATTTCCATACCATAAATTTAATCTGTCTTTTAAGTTTAAATCAAGTGGTGTCAAACTCAAATGGAAATAATTGTATATAAGGATCCCTCCTAGCTGCATATTGACTTAGAAAACCACATGTTAACATTATCTGTATTCTGGTATATTTTTAGTTATTTTGTAAAGCATTTCCCAATTATGTCTTAATCTGGTTCAGTTATTAAGTAGGGTTGCAGACTGAAATGCACCCGCTTCTACTATAAATCATCTTCATGACTTCTTTCTCCTTATTACACTCAAGATATTTTCTCTTTCCTGCTATTCTCTCACAACCTTCTCCCACAGAAAGCAGAATTACCTCCTAGAGCTGTTCAAAGCATAAAATGAAATAAAATATGTTAAGTTCAAACTTTTAATTGCTATACAAATATTAGCTATTAGTACCACTTACAAACAAGTCTCTTAAGGTCTGACTATGCAATTGTTAATTAGCCTTCTTCCAAATTCTGATGTACTTGGAATCAGAATTTTCCAGTTAGAAAGGCCATAAAACCATAGATTTATAGCTGGAAGGGACCAAGAATTGCTGTAGCCTAGGATCCTCTTTTTATAGATGAGGAAATTGTGGCCAAAAAAGAGTGAAGTATCTGTTCAAGGGAACACAGCAAGTTAGCAGCAGAATTAGGAGCAGACACAAATCTTCTGTGACCCTATCTAATAGCTTATTCTACTTAATTGTATCATTAATAAAGCTGAAGTGAATGCACCTTCATATTACAAGTCCCAAAATTTATTTATATTTTAAAAAACTGAATTATGTGTATATGCATATAAACTATTTTATTAATAAAGTCAATTACTACATGCTTTTACCATGTTTTTTGGGTAAGATACAATCTCTAAGGTCTATCAGACCTAAGACTCTAGATAGAAGTTAGCTAAAGGTAGAAGCTTTAAGTGATAGAGGTTTTCATACTTTTATTGATGAAATCACGAGTATGAACAATGACAATCACAAAAAGTATAGAACACATAGTGATACAAATACAAATACATAGTGATACACATTGATACAAATAGGATCCCATGGAAAGCACAGGAAAGGAAAAATCATTAATGGCTGAAGGATTCAGGACAGTCTTCATGAAGAAATAAATACCTGATTTGGGCTTTAAAGGAATCTTAAAAAAAAACTATTATGGAAGTGTCCCAATTATTTTCTATATAGGACTTGGGAAATGTGGGAATTTTCCAAGCTCCAGTCAAGCACTCTTAAATCACAGGTCAACACTTCCTAAGCAAGGGAAGCAGTGAAAACTGGCTCACTAGGGCTTGTGAATTTTTAAAAAGCTATCTACTCTACTGAAAGTATTTTTCCCCATGATTTTAAAGGAGAGGAATGGGAGTCAGGAAGGAGAAGCTGAGTAGCCTTCAGAAATTCCCTAGTGCCTACTTTTAAAAGTTTATACACTTCTATAAGTGATATATGAGGTAGACAGACAACATGTTAATTGAGAACCACAGCTACCTAGGGGGAAGGTTAATCATTCTAGAAAAGAAATGGAATAGACTCAATTTCCTAATGGTCTGTCCCACTGTGAGAACCCCCATCTGATCTCATGATTCAAAGTCCAATGATAATGCTTAATTTGGAGTGCTCATGGAACAGTTCAGCACGTCTAAAACTTTCTCACTAAAGGGATTGTTTTTGTAACTGAGACTGTGGTAAAGGAATGAAAAGTTGAGAGGGATGGTATCTGCATTTCAAAATGAATTATGGGATCAGATTTATAGCTAAAAGGGATCATACAGATCATTATTTAGCCCAACCTCCTCATTTTCTAGATTAAGAAATTAAAAGAGAGGTCAAATAAGTTGCCCAAAATCACAGAAAAAGTAAGAAACAGAGCCAGGATTGAAATCCTTGACATGGTAATTGAGCTCAGTTAAAATCTTTCCTCTTTTAGTCAGTTAGGGGTAAGGAAATGATGTTAAAGAGCATCAGGTCCTTTAGAGACTTGATTTTTTATGATTACTCATCATCAACCAACTTGATGTTTCTAAGAAAGAGAAAAATCCCAAGTGCTTCCCACAGAGATAATATTTTTCACTAGGCAAGGTCTTGATGATCCTAGTATGATATTCCCATTGCTCTCAGAATCATTCCTTTGACTGTACTTGATATTGAGTGAAAGTTCAGAGAGGGTTCAGAAAACACTATTGGGAAGTTTGAAAATCTGGAAACAGAAGCAAGTAAATTATAGAATTAGAAGAAATGCAGGTATAGAAGAACAGAAAGAGAGTGTTCTTCCCATGGGAACTCTTGCTGAGGTCCAGGTGAGTGCATGGAATAATGGGGAGGTATGGGAAAGGAAGAATGTACTTTTAGTCCACAGGTCTCCACTTTCTTGTAGCTGGTATCAGTTGCAAGAAGTCTAGTACATACAGATAAAGGAAAGTCATAGTTATGATTTAATGTTTATGTAATGTTTAAGTAATGACTTAATGTTTAATTTAAATTTTAATTAATAATTTAATATTTAAATAATTGGCATGAAGGCAAAACATGCAACATGAAAAGTTATAAAATAAAATAGAAAGAGTAGGGGCCAAAAGTTAAGGGAGGTTATTTCAGTTGGAGAATTTATTCCAGAAGGAACAACAGCAAGAAGTAGTTATTTAGGGGGAGAAATTGTAGAAATATATTAAAATCTTTCTGATGAAACTGAAAATATTAAAAAGTAGTGTTTTCTTCTAAATTCCTTTTCAGTCTCCTGAGAAAATTCTCTTGAAGAAGTCAAAGACAAAAATGTTTTCCTTAGGGGAATGGATTAAGGATAGCAACTAAACTTAACTCAAGTCTTGTATGCTATATTGCCTTTTCCACTCTTGAAATGATTGGCAGCAGGATTCAGCCAAGGGAAGTGCTCTCTTACATTGAAAAGTGCCTCCAATTCAGTTTAGATTCTCAATAAAGATCTGTGGAAGGAGTCCTATTGATTTCTCAAAAGAGAAGAGACCCAGGGGGATGGAATAGTAACTTAGTTGTTCAATTATTTTTAGGTTAGACTTCTTAAAGATATATTTTTCTTGTTCAAGATTTCTCCTATAAATGTTACCTGAAATCATCCTGGGACAGAAAGTCATGTCTGAGGGTTTAGGTGAATGTACCAATTTGGATATCTCCCTCCAGGCTAGAAATGAATGGATATTATTGCTTAGTTTTTTTTTTCAGTCATCTTCAACTTTTCATGACCCCATTTGGGTTTTTTTTTCTTATTTGTATTCCCACCACTCAGCACAGTACCTGACACCTAGTAGGTGTTTAATAAATATCCATTGTATTGTAGATAACACCTCTAGACTAGCAACTAGAGGGGCAGAGGCAATTGAGGGTCCTAGTGAGATGAGTACCAAAATTGATTTTAAAAAATCTCCCTAATAATGACTTTTCTGGTGATGAGTTTTGGGGGTAAAAGGTAGGGGGAAGGAAGGAAAGGAGGATAATGATAGTGGAGTCAAAAGCAAGCAATACAGCTGGTAATAAATGAAGAGCTGCTTAGGCTACTCTTTTTTATTTTTTTAAGTATTAGCCTTTTATTTTCAAAATATATGCAAAGACAGTTTTCAACATTCACCTTTGCAAAACCTGTGTTCCAAATTTTTCTCCATTCCTTTTGTCTACTCCTTCCCCTAGACAGCAAGTAATCCAATATATGTTAAACATGTGCTATTCTTCTCTACATATTTCCTCATTTATCATGCTGCACAAGAAAAATCAGATAAAAAAGGAAGTAAATGAGAAAGGGAAAAAACCAAGCAAACAACAGCAAAAAAGGTGAAAATACTGTGATGTGATCTATATATTCAGTCTCTGTAGTCCTCTCTCTGGATGCAGATGGCACTTTCCATCACAAATCTATTGCAATTGGCCTGAATCATCTCATTGTTGAAAAGAGCCATGTTTATCACAGTTGATCTTCATGTAACCTTGTTGTGTACAATGTTTTCTTGGTTCTACTCACTTGTCTTAGCATCAGTTCCTGTAAGTCTCTCCAGACCTCTCTGAAATCATCTTGTTGGTCATTTCTTACAGAACAATAATATTCCATAATATTCATATACCATAATTTATTCAGCCATTCCTTAATTGATAGGTATCCAGTCAGTTTCCAGTTTCTAGCCACTACACAAAGGGCTGCCACAAATATTTTTGCACATGTGGGTCCTTTTCCCTCCTTTAAGATCTCTTTGTGATACCGACCTAGTAGTGATACTGCTGGATCAAAGAGTATGCAGAGTTTGATAGTCCTCTGGGAATAGTTCCAAATTGCTCTCCAGAATGGTTGGATCTGTCACAATTACACCAATAATGTATGAGTGTCCCAATTTTTCCACATCCCATCCAATATTTATCATTATCTTTTCCTGTCATCTTGGCCAATCTGAGAGGTCAATAGTGGTACCTCAGAGTTGTCTTAATTTGATTTCTTTGATCAATACCTTAAACTAAGGGCTTTAGGAAAGCATAAAATTTGGGTTTCAGAGGTGCCACAAAGGGAAAGGGACAGCTGGTTGGTCTAATAGTTAGAGGGCTGAGTCGTTCTTCCTTTCCCTCACCCCTCCATTATTTCATGCACTCACCTGGACCTTAGTAATAATTCTCAGGGGAAAAAACAATTTTCCTGTTTTTTTATTCTTTAGTTTATATGGCCTTAGACAATTACTAGATGTATGATTCTGGTCTAGTCAGAACCCTGTTTGTCATTTGTAAAATGAGCTGGAGAAAGAAATGGAAAGCATTCCAGTACTCCATGCCAAGAAAACTCTAAATGAGTTGAACATGATTGAATATCAGTACAAAAGGTAAAACAGAGAATGTGGGCATGGGTAAAGAAAAGGAGGAAAAGAATATATTTTTTTTCTATTTTTAGTCATAATGTAGGTATGAAATAAATATTTCAGGAGTTTGTGCAAGGCTATTCTTCACAAGTAAATGAAATAGATTATAATATGATTAAGTCAAGCAAATACTTAGGGAATCACTAGGGAATGATAACTATTTTTCAAATTTTATACAAATAAAACAGAATTGAGGTCTAAAGGAGTTTTAAAGTAAAAGATTTTTCTTCAGTTTTTATGTATTGTCAGAAGTGGAAATAGGCTTTGGATGTAGCTTTCCTGATCCTCTGTCTGGTATTCTTTTTCATAAATAACATTCTCTCCACAAACCATTTATCTCCTTCCAACAGGGAAAATACCATTAATTTGCCTGGGAAACAGTATTAGACATGTAATTTTCAATATGGCTAGATGTCACTTTTAAGTTAAAATGTTAATAGTATCTAAGCAAGCTAGAGAGATCCTATTAATAGTGCTAGGCCATAAACACAAATGACCTCATCTTCCTATTTTAAATAAATAACAATTCCTCATCTTTATACTTTAAGTAAATAGCAAATAAAACATTTTGGACTATTTGTTGTTTTGTAAAGAACAAAAAAAAACAGCATTTTGCTCTTAAGGAGAAAATACATAAGAAATAATTCAGTCACCGAATTAATCAATACCTGCAAAGTCCCTAACATGGCTAGCATAGTAATGGATATGTAGGAGCTGGTGAATGAATCCTTGCTTTGGAAAGGGAAGATGAGAGCTGATGAAATGATTTAGGAGGCAGAGCTGGATGAACAATCATCTTTATGGACAGATAAGGCTGATTAGAGTGGAATGGCAAATTAGATCTAGATGGAAGATATCTCACTATTCCTTGGATCCAGAATACATTTTAAGAGATCTCATTCCCATCTTTTTCTGTGGAATGAAAGGCCATTTCTTCAACTGGTAGTGAATTAAATGATTATATTTCTGTTTTACATAGCACAATTCTGGTAGCAGATTCTTTGGCAATGCTATATCTTGAGAATTCTTGTGATCTCAGAATTGGAAAGGAGAAATACAAAAGACAGAGGAAATCATGATTGCCAGATTTTAAAGGTAATCTTCCTCAAGAAAATTCAAACTCTAAAATGGAAAAGTGACCATATCCAATTTATTCTTCAATATAATTGCTTTTATTTCTCTTCTTGCCTATTACATATATGAATGCATATGCTTGTATACATATATATATATATTAATAAATACTTTTGATGCAAGATATACTGACACACACACAAAGCTCCAATTTTAATTAATTAATAATATAAATACCCCTTCACCTCTTCACCCACCACCCCCACCCCAACCTCCCACCCCCACTCTGCCCTGTTTGTGACAAAGGTAGTAGGTGGTGGTGGTTGGTTTAGAGAAGGCTAAAGAAAGAGCGTTTGTCTGCAAATTTGCATTTAAAATCCCATAGCATTCTGCTTCTCTCTCTCTCTCTCTCTCTCTCTCTCTCTCTCTCTCTCTCTCTATGTGTGTGTGTGTGTGTCTCTGTCTCTCTGTCTCTCTCTCATTCTCACTCTGGGTCTCTGTTTTCTTCTGTGTGTGTGTGTGTGTCTGTCTTTGTTTCTCTTTTTCCTTCTTTCTCTTTCTTGCCTTCTTTTTCCTCTTTCTTCTTTCCTTCCTTTCTTCTTATCTCTTTTTCCTTTCCTTTCCTTTCCTTTCCTTTCCTTTCCTTTTCCCTTTTCTTTTTCCTTTCCTTTCCTTTTTCCTCTTCCTAGCTTTTCCTTTATCCTTCCCTTTTCCTTATATCTACATATATGAGAGAAGAATATTGAAACACAAGGTTTCTTGCTGTGGGAAATTTTGTATCCTTTTCATTTTTCTAGACCCCAAATTCCTTACTGAGTACCTCCAAATGAGGTAATTGCTTCACTTAGTGAAGTAGGATGTTGAAGTAATTAGCTGAATAATTGAGTCAAAAGAATTTTGCCTACATGATATGGAAAATTGCCTTCCTCCTCTGCTTTTCTAGTTAAAAACCTGGCCTCTCAGTTCTCATATTGAAATAACTCTCCAATGGGAAAAAACAAAGGAAGCTACCATCCCTTTCTAATTCCTCTTGAGGTAGAAATGGCACTGACAACACTAATTTCATTTAATTTCTGTAGCTCATTTGGAGAACTATCCAAAAGGCTTGATTCAATTGGATGCAGTTAAGACAGCTCTGATGGAAAGTTCAGTTTATTTACTATAATTTTTAGACTGGTGACTCACACACGTTGTCCAAAAGACATTAACACTTCCACCTGACTCTTGTTATGATTCTGAGTATAGTTACTGAAAAAGTTATTATAATTAATGGTGATGACCACATGAATTTCAACATTCCCCAAACGGTATTAAAGTACCTCATTTGCATTCACTACAATGTTGAGCTAAGGACAAAACAGGACTATTTGAAATCACGATAATCTTGATGTTGAAACAGTTAAAAGAATTAATAAGAGTTTCTGTCTTAAAATCAGGAAGACCTTAGTTTGAGTCCTTCCTCAGATACCCATTAATTATATGACACTGGCCAATTCATTTAACCTTTCTCAGGCATAGTTTGCTCATCTATAAAATGGGAGTGAAAGTAGGACCTAGGATAATATCAAAACCTTAGCAAAACACTAGTTTTTATTATGTTCATTGTAATACTCTAAAAGCACCATGATTTTATTTTGTTTTTGTTTTTTGTTTTTTCTTTTTAAAAATAGTTTTCTTTAATTTTTTTGAAAATACATTTCTTTTTGAATCATGTTGGGAGAGAAAAATCAAACAAAAGGCAAAAATCATGAGAGAAAAAAAAACAGAAGAAAAATGGGGGAAAAAGTGAACATAACGTGTGCCGATTTACATTTATTCTCCGTAGTTTTCTTTCTGGATGCAGACAGTGTTTTCTATACAAAATTTATTGGGATTGCCTTGGATCACTAAGATTTTATTAATATGAGTGTTTCTTCCACAGAAGCAGATCACCGATTCACCACACCTTTGTAGAATACCTTTATGACATGTTAGATCCCCCATCTACACACACACACACACACACACACACAGCCCACATTACCCTCTGGATGATGAATTTAGCTGGGTCAATCATTTGAAAACAGATACATAGGCCAGCATTTTAAATCTTAAGAGCCTGGTAGGGCCTTCCTGAGTTTGTGTTCAATTGCAATAGCCTTTAAAAACCAAAGGTTAACTCTAAGCCATATATATCAAAGCACTGTGCTCAGACTTTTTGTGGAATAATGAGTGAATGATGAAATTGAAATGAATAACCTTTTGTCTTTGTCAACTTCAGCTATAATTGTCCCTTTAACTATAATTGCTCCTTACCTTTGGATGATAGGAATACCGCTTGAAAATTGAAAAATGTAGGTATATGCTTCTGAAACAACAGGTAACATCCCTCACTCCCCCTCCAAGTTCTTTATACGATCTATTTTAAAGAAAAAATTTAAATTTCATCTCTTTGATAGTCCAAAGATTTGTGACTCCATTAGTTGGGCAATTCTCAACAATGAGTTTTGAGTAAGGCATCTTTGTTAACTTCTGTGGCCAAAGATTTCATCTTCTTTTGGCCAGCATGGTGATACTCTAATATCTGATATCTGATATTAACTATCTATGAGGGAACTTAGCTTCCATTGATGTTTCATGTCTGGTAACAGCAAAGTTGATTAGCTGTCCTCATCCAAGGAGTTCAAAACCTAATTTCCTAATCTGTCTGTCTGTCTGTCTATCTCTTCCCCCTTCCTTCCTCCCTCTCTTCCTCCCTCTGTCTCTCTTTTCCTCCTTCTCTCTCTTTCTGCCTCTGTGTCTCTCTGTTTCTGCCTCTATATGTCTCTGTCTGTATCTCTCTCCCTCCTCTCTATCTCTTTCACTGTCTCTCTATAATTCTCTCTCTGTTTCTGTCTCTTTTTTCCTATTTCAGCAGCCAAATGGAGGTGATTGTTAACCTTTGTTAGTTATCAGCAGGTGAGATAAATGCTTTAATAATGTTAATATATTTAATTCAATGAACATTTATAAAGAGCTTAGTATGAGTAAAGCATTGTATTAGATAGTAGGAAAATAGAGACAAAATGAAAAAAAAAACAATGTCTTTCCTCAAGAGGCTTGTATTCTATTGGATTTTCAATCAGTCAGGATTATTAGGGTGGGAACTCATGTAATTGGATGATCTAGGATTTTTTTCCTCAGGTAGAGGTAGCATTTTTGTGTCATCAAAAAATTCAATAATAAACAAATAATTCATGTGACCCAATCAGAATGCCTAGGTTTAAAAGCTTTAGCTTGAATTGATTTCATTTAAAAAAACCAAACCTCTTAATTTCTTTTTAACACTGCCTTGCTGGTCTGCAATGTGAGATTAATCCTAGAGCTATTATACCTTATTGGTTAAGTCAGTGAATTAAACAATTTCTCATTTGATTCAGTCCCCTAAAGATTCTCATTTGATTCAGCCATAAACATGCTGCAAATGTTTAATGGAGAGTTACATCTGAGCTTCGCCTTATCAATTAGTACTGCACAGTTTGTGGGTATGGAAAAATAATTTTCAAATTCATTGACAGCTCCTCCAGAGCATAATGTCTCTCTGCTTATCATTGGGTTTTTTAAAGTTCTATTGTAATGAAATGAGGGAAAGAGAGTCTCACATTAACTCCATAAAGTTTTCAATCTCTTTAATTTACTCATAATAATCATGAAAAAGCAGCAACCAGAAACAGTTTGGTAAAAATGTGATTTAAATACCATCAGTTTGCTGAGCAGTTCTCAGAAAACTCTTTCGCAATGAGATTGTCTTGATGTTGTGTCAAAAAAAACTTCAGTTGTGTCAAACAAAAATATATGTATACAAACCCAGAACAATATATAAAGTTTGAAAATGTACATGAAAGATTATTGTGCATATTTATAATACTAGGCTTGAAGTACATTTGAATAGAGTTTCTACAAATGTAAATATTGTAAAAGTGGGTAAATAAAACAATTCTTCTTTTCTACTGATGTCTATTAAGTTGAATGTTGAACGTGACTGTGGAAGGCAAATATCATAGAATCTCTGACTCTGAGTCTATAAAGCAAAACCATGATGAGTCCAGTTATTTGGAGACATTTCTCCAACTGAAGACATCTGAATTCCAAGAAGGAAGTCCTTTCCTCAGTCTCCAATACTTAAAAGTAGAGAGGAAGTTAGAATCAACTAAGTGACAAAATAGCTAGAACACTGGGTTTAGAATCAGGAAGATTCATTTTTTGAGTTTAAATCTGGCCTCAGACACTAGCTATGCTAACCTGGAATAGTCACTTAATACTGTTTGCCTCAATTTCCTCTTCTGTAAAATGAGCTGGAGAAAGAAATGTCAATCCTCTCCAGTATCTTTGCCAAGAAAACCCCAAATGGGGTCATAAAGACTTAGACAACTGAAACAGTTGAACAACAGAGGTAGATAATATGAAGAATTGGGCAATATCCATAAATGTTGAGCAGCAAAAGAAATAGATGCTCCATCTTTAATTTGCTTTTCTGGACATTCTTCTGACACTGCATCAACCAAGAGAAAGACACATTCAACACTTTCTAATATTCTGTATCCCTTGTGTCTTACTACTGTCATTCATGATCTTATATATCCCATAAACTTGGTCAAGATATCGTTTTCATGTAATATATCCCCCTCCTACCATCTTTTCCCAAGTTAGACAAGAAGGAATTCAGCAAGCAACAAATTCAGATAATTTATATTAGCCAAATTAATAAGCTCCTATTATTTTCCATATACACATACATGTGTATCTCTATCTGTAATGTAGGCAGTGGTGAGGTATGAATCAGGGAAACACTTGGACCCAATTAACTGTAAATATGTTTTTTTGCAGATTAAGTTTCAACACACAACCAGGTTTTATCAGCACCTAGCTGATCCTGCTTTTCATGGCTTCTTTTCCAAGCAATGAATTTCTTAACAATTTGTTATTGTTTTCAAGTCATTTTTCAGTCATCTTTGACTCTTTGTGCCCCTACAGGGTTTTCTTATCAAAGATACTAGAGTAGATTGTCATTTCCTTCTCCAGCTCATTTTATAGATGAGGAAACTGAGGAAAACAGAGTTAAGTGACTTGCCCACGGTCACCCAGCTAGTGTCTAAGACCTGATTCCAGCTTGGCATTTTATCTTACTGTATCACTTAATTACCCTCTTCTTAACCATATTCCTTTTCCTAATCATCTTTTTCTGAACTTTCTCTATTGAATTCTCTCAAATCAATGCTCCTAAAAACGTAACACTCAGTCTATGCCTTTTCCTTCCCAGATTATTTTCTCTTCTCTTTATGACCAAAATACAACACCCTGGGCTATTTCCTGGTGCCCTTATGAAAGGGAAATTTTATTCAGCTGTATATTTCTGCAACCAGGGCTGTCCAACTATTCCTGCTCTAAAGAATAGCCCCATGGCATCTTCAATGTCAAACACCTTGTCACTGGCTGAATAAACTGTCAGTTGGTATTAGGTGGACCAACCCCAATGTGACAACTAATGAAAACAACTGCAGTCTGACCTAATGCTTGTTGACAGCTAGGTATCCATCATGAAAATGACTTCTTTACGGAGAAGATATCATGAAAAAACAAATATATTTTATAAGAGACACTAAACTAGACTATTAGCACCCACCAACCTACCAATCCCAAATCATACTATTACCAATAAAATCTTGAAATAGGGTGGAGCCAAGATGGCGAACTGCAGACAGCTTTCTCTGTGAACTCCTGGGACCTTCCCTCAGACCCAGACAAAGTGAGCCTTCGAAATGGTTTTTGAGTGAGGGCTCTGCCAAACATTTGGACTACAAAGCACTTCTATCAAAAAGCTACCTTGAAAGAACTTCGGAGAAGGTTAGCCTCAGGGGAAATCAGCCGCTGGTCGCCATCAGACTCTAGCCGGGGTGGAAGTCAGGGCTGCGATAGAGGGGCGGATTTTTAGGCACCCAGGAAGCCCCTGGGAGACGCCTGGGCCACTTTGCTCGGCTTGCGGGCAGGTGCTTTGGCAGATATGCCTTTGGTAAAGGGTGGATCGAGAGCAGCTGAAAACGTGGTCCTAGTGCAAATCTAGCCTGACCAGCCTCAGACCGGAAGTCAACTCGGCAAACTGCCCCAGGGAAAATACAAATTGTTGCAGTTTTCTCTGCTTTTGACCAATATCCCAACTTTAAATCATGAGCAAGAAGCAGAAGAGAGCTCTCACCATAGAAAGCTTTTACGGAGAAAAAATAGAACAGTCCCCAGATCCTGACATGAAAACATTCCCAGATGAAGCCACAAAGGCAGACTTAAGTTGGTCTCCCCTTCAGAAGGCTTACCTGGATGATTGCATTAAGAATCTCAAAAGAGAGCTAGAAGAAGAATGGGGAAATAAATTGAGATCAGGGCAACAGAAATATCAAAAACTGGAAAATAGGACTGGTGAATTGGAAAAAGAAAACAGTTCACTGAAAAACAAAATTGGTGAATTGGAAAAAATCACCAATTCACTGGAAAATAAAAATGGTGAATTGAAAAACAAAATTGGTGAATTGGAAAAAGACAACAATTCACTGGAAAACAAAATTGGTGAATTGGAAAAAGACAACAATTCACTGAAAAATAAAACTGGCAAAATGGAAAAAGAATGCATTGAATCAAGAAATTCAACTGGCCAGCTACAAAAGGAGCTAAAAAAGATAACTGAAGGAAATAATACTTTAAAAATTAAAATTGAACAAATAGAAGTAAATGACTCAATATGACTTCAAGAATCAGTTAAACAAAAACAAAAAAATGAAAAAATAGAAGAAAATATGAAATATCTCCTAGGAAAAACAACTGACTTGGAAAACAGATCCAGGAGAGACAATTTAAGGATTATTGGACTCCCTGAAAGCCACGATGAAAAAAAGAACCTGGAGGCTATCTTCCAGGAAATCATGAAAGAGAATTGCCCTGATGTTTTAGAATCAGAAGGCAAAATTGGCATTGAAAGAATTCACCGATCACCTCCAGAAAGAGACCCCAAAATTAAAACCCCAAGGAATATCGTGGCCAAATTTCAGGACTATCGCACCAAGGAAAAGATATTGCAAGCAGCTAGAAAGAAACAGTTCAAAAACCGAGGAACTGTCATTAGAATTACACAGGATCTGTCAGCTTCCACTTTAAAGGATCAAAGGGCCTGGAACCAGATATTCCGAAAGGCAAAAGAACTTGGATTACAGCCAAGAATAAGTTATCCAGCTAGAATGAGCATCATCTTCCAGGGAAGAAGATGGTCATTCAATGATACAGG
>JAJPUD010002662.1:97358-112142 GCA_023553655.1 Myrmecobius fasciatus | reverse complement strand
CTTACATGAACTGATGCTGAGTGAAATGAGCAGAACCAGGAGATCATTATACACGGCAACAACAGTACTATATGACGATCAATTCTGATGGACATGGCTCTCTTCAACAATGAAATGTTTCAAACCACCTCCAATTGTTCACTGAAGAAAGCCATATACACCCAGAGAGAGGGATGTGAAATATGGACCACAACATAACATTCTCATACTCCTTGATTGATGTTTGCTTACATTGTGTTTCCTTTATCTGATATATCATTTGTGTAGATAAGATTTTTCTTGCACAACAATGATACGTTTGGAAATATGTATACATATATTCGATTTGCCAATATTTTAGCATAATTAGCGTGTAGCGGATATCCTGCCATCTAGGGGAGGGGTGGGGAGTTGGGGGGAAAAATTTGTGGTGGAGAGCTATGTAAGGGTTGTTGTTGAAGAATTACCCACACATATGTTATGCAAATAAAATAAAATAAAATTAAAAAAAATCTTGAAATAAAGGAACCCAAGATAGGCAAAGTTTGAAAGGGAAATAATTAAAGAGAAGAAAAGGTTTAGAATATGATGTTCTGGAGACTTTTCTGAAAGGTCCCATAGCTGTTGATATGCCCTTTGTCCCCAGACTACTTTGTTTTGATTATATTGATATTGGTATATTCTAGTTTTAGCTATATGTGTATAATCCTCCACGTTAGAATTGTATGCTTTCCAAGGTTGAGGACTATTGCATTTTGGTTTTGTGTCTCTAGCATGTAGAACAGTGTCTGCCATATAGTAGGTAGGCCTTTAAATGTTTGCTGAAGGATTGATGCTTATGTGGTCTCATACAATTGGGGTAACCTGAGGGACTGCCAAGAAAAGAAAACCAAAGAAAATGAGGGAGTAGCAATAATAGATATCAAAAGGAGAGTGAAATGGGCAAATTTTGCCCATTTAATTATTTTCTCTGATCTGGCCCTGTTCCTTCTTTGGCATTCTATATTCAGTTTTATCCATCACAAGAGGCTTAAGTTGATACTTTGGATCATCTGGTTTCTCAACTGCTATGTTCTTTCAGAATTATGAGAAGAAATTGGGAGGTTTTTCTTCATTTCAAAATGGCATAAACTGTTCTGGACCTTATGACATTTACAGATTTAGAATTTCTCTTCTTTCTCCACCCTCTATGGCTTATTCTAAATGGCTCTGAGGGGGAGAATGCTAGTCTTGGAGACACCATGAACTTTATTCGAATCTTGTCTTAGATAAGTTGTGTGGCCCTGGGCAAGCTATTTAACTTTCTCATTTATCAATTGGAAATAATACTAGCTTTTATTGGGAGCTAATATTTCTATACTGCTTTGAATTTTGCAAAGTACCTCATAAATGTTATCTCATTGGATCCCCAAGCCTGTGAGGTAAGAGCTGTTCTTACCTCCATGAAGATGCAGGCTGAGAAAAGTGAAATTACTTGCCAAGGTTCACATATCTAAGAAAGCCTCTGAGGCAGGATTCAAACTCAGAGATAACTAGGTGACACAGTAGAAAAACCACTGGGGTTGCAATCAGGAAAATTCATTGTCCTAAGTTCAAATTTAGCCTCATACACTTACTAGATTGATGGCTCTGGCCAAGTCACTTCACTGTTTGCCTCAGTTGCCTCATCTATAAAAAGAGCTGGAGAAGGAAATGGCAAACCACTGCAATATTTCTATCAAGAATACCCCAAATGGGATCACAAAGAATCAGAAATGACTGAACAATAAACTCAAATCTATCCACTGTATCATCTAACTATGAGGATCAAATGAGATAATTTTTTTTGCATTTTAACTATCAGACACTTAATAGGTGCTCATTACCTTCAATGATGCATTGAGTGGATCATAAATCCTAATGAAATATATATATATATATATATATGTGGATAGTATACATAACATGTTTAGATATAGATATAGGTATAGTAAGGAGAGAGAATTATTAATTTCCAATTTATCAGGTTTAAAACTACTTTCACCTTTTTTTCCTCCCCAACCCATCCCCAAACTTAATTTTTTATATTGCTTTTGGGATTCTATCCCCAGATTTTCATTTTAATGGGGGATTTTAATTTAATTAAATTTTAATTTTGGGGATTAAAAAATGTTTTGTTTTGTTATTGTGTTTATCACTATGTCTACCAAGTGAAAACCTAGCTCAAGGAATGCTGGCATCTGTCACAGGCAATGACAGTGATGTCAGTCACAGGGAGCAAAAAAACAAATTTTTTTTGTCTTTTTATTTATCAATAGCCTTAAGGCTGTTTTAAAGGTGTTACTATCAAATTTGCCTCAGTGTCAGTAACAAAATTCTTCACTAGAAGCCTTCTTTGCTAGGAGCATGATAAATTGGTACCAAGGTAAGACACCTATTTGTATCCAAGATGCTTGCCAAGCTACTAAAATATGTGTTTACCTCCCTTCATTCTGGCTTCAACTTTGCAGGAGAAATGTCTTTTCAAGTGGAGCTTACTTGGAAAATTACTTATGGTCTACTCAGCTCAATTCCATATCTGTTAAGCATATTCTCTCTTGCCTCTTTTATTTTGTTTTTTTTTTTTGTTTTGTTTTTTCTAATTTGTTGATGCACAGTCTCAATCTTTGGTGCCAGCTACCCTGGCAGATGATGAGATGGCTATTCTCTATTTGTAAAAATAGATTTTGGGCACCAAAAGAGCAAGGCATGTGATTGAATCCAGCCAAGTTATATATAACTAGGTAATTTGTAGAATAATTGCTTATTTCATCTTGAGCCTCACCTCCCCCTGTCTTTGGAGTAGTTCACAACTGGTTTTAATGAGTTGGGTTTCTAATATTAAAATGTCATACTTTTCTCTTTAAAGATGGATCTTCCTTATGTGTAATATGACAGCCAACTCTTGTATATCAGCATTATGAGTCAAATAGTGCATGGAGCCAAAGTAGATTTCACATCTGGAAAGACTGACACCATACTATAATTTTTTTATTCACTTGGCTAGGTGACATAGTGAATAGAACTCTAGGTTTGAAGTCAGGAAGACCCCAATTTAAATTTGTCCTTAGATATTTGCTAACTCTATGTCTGTGGACAGGACATTTGACTTTTATTTGGTTCTTAGTCCTCAACTGTAAATTGAGAGTAATAATATCACTTATTTCCCAGGGTTGTTACAGGGATCAAATGAGAAAATATTTGTAAAGTTCCTGGCCTAAAGCAAACTCTTAATGAATGTTTGTTCCCTTCAATGATGCATGAAATTTCTTTGATAGGAAAAAAAAATCTTTCATTTTCCCCCTAGAAATAAAGCAGATGTAAATATGTCTGGGCAAAGTAATATAATGATTTAAATTCAAATTAAAATGAAGTGATTGATTCCAGTTTCTTTCTTTTTGCTGATTTTCACAGGGGGACACTCCTGGACCCAGGGAGACATTGATTACTTGTTTGAAGGGGTGGAGAGATATAACTAGAAGAAATTTTGACTAGGGTTGTGTTTGAGATCTCCTTTAGCAAGAAGTCCTTAGAAGTTATATAAAATATCTTCTCATACAGGGAGGGAAACACTTTTACCTTATTGAGTTCCTTATAATTTCTCTTTCATGTTTACCATTTTATGACTCACTTGAATCTTGTGTTTCAATACCCACATTTTCTATTCAGCTTTGGGCTTTTCATCAGGAATGGATGGAGATCCTCTATTTCATTAAATATCCATTTTTTCCCTAAAGGATTGAACTCAGTTTTGATGGGTATATTATTCTATGTTATAATCCCAGCTTATTGGACATCCAGAATATCACATTCCAAGCCTCTGTTTTTTTAATGTAGAAGTTACTAAATATTGTATGATTCTGATTATTTCTTTCTGACTTTTTTTAATATTTTTTTCCTTGCTTTGGGAGCTCTAGAATTTGGCTATGATATTTATGGGAGTTTTCATTTTGGGATCTCTTTCAGGGTGTGATTACTGGATTCCTTTTCTATATTGCCCTCTGATTGTAGAGTATTAATATAGTTTTCTTGTCTAGACTATTTTTTTTAAATCATGGCCTTCTGGTATACTAATAATTTTAAAATTAACTCTCCTTGATCTATTTATTCAGGTCAGTTGCTTTTCCAAAGAAATATTTCAATTTTTCTTCAATTTTTTTTCATTCTTTTAACTTTTGTTTTATTGTTTCTTGAAGCCTTATGAAGTCATTAGCTTCCACTTGCACATTTCTAATTTTGAAGGAATTATTTTCTTCAGTGAGCTTTTGTATTTCCCTTTCCATTTGACTAATTCTGCTTTTTAAAATGTCTTCTCTAAAGTACATTTTTGTATCTTTATTAAGCAATTCTGTTTCTTTTAATATTCTTTTCTTCAGTTTTTCTTCAGTCTGACATTTTTAACCAAGTTATTAATTCTGTTTTCATACTTTTTTGCATCACTCCCATTTTTTTTGCCAATTTTTCTCTACCATTCTTCTCTTTAACTTTTCCAGGAATTCTTGTTGGGCTTGAGACTAAATATTATTTTTCTTTGAAGTTGTGCCTATAGTAAAGTTCACATTGATGTTTTCTTCTGAGTTTATTCCTTGGTATTCCCTACCACTATAGGACCAATTGCAAGTGCTCCTCTCCACCCTAGAAGTAAAACTCAAAACTGTTCATGAGTAATAGACTACCAATCAGGGTCAGTGCCAACAAAGAGCCTCCACAATCTTTTTCTGACAAGTTGTTTGATCCCCTTACTGTCTCTGAGCTAAGAGGTCCTGAAGCTGTTGTGCTTGCTGATGCTGCTGTCTCCATCTCCAAGGCTTACTGCTGGTACCCCTGTACCACTCTGGGTCTACATCCACCCAAGTATTACAGACCTCTGCCGTGGACCCATTAAGTTGTCTTAGTCTGGATAAATGTCTTCATCTGACCTATTGATGGTTCTGCCACTTTAAAATTTGTTGTGAGGTGTATTTTAGAGTTATTTGGAGGGGAATGTTGGGAGAGCTTGGCTCAGTCCTAGCCTGTGCTCAGCCCTCTTGGAGCTGGTGTGCCTCATTTATAATGAACACATTTTCATTAATTTTAGAGATATTCCTTTTCTGTTCATTTCATTTTCTGGCACTCACTGAGGCCAGCTTTTCCACACTGGCATTGCCTCCCTGCCCATCCTTTCCCATAAAGGGTTGCATGGTACTCATTTTGTATGTTCTCTCTCTCTCTCTCTCTCTCTCTCTCTCTCTCTCTCTCTCTCTCTCTCTCTTTCTCTCTCTCTCTCTCTCCATGTCTCTCTGTATCTCTGTCACTGTCTCTCTATCTGTCTGTCTGTCTTTTTCTCTTTCCCTCTCTCTTTGTCTTTCTGTCTGTAACCTGTTTCTGTTTCTTTCCATCTTTCTCTCTGCCTTTCTTTCTGCAAGTGGGAGAGCTCATTCATTCCATATATTAGCTATAATATCCCAAACTGTAGAACTTCTCTGATTTTTGTTTGCTATCTGCTTGCATAAATGGGTTTGTTGTTATTACTTATTTGTGATGGTCTTTTTGTGTAGCTAGACTTTGGTGGGAAGAGAGTCAAACCTTCAGATATTAACTGGGGGTGCTCTTTCTCCTTTAAGGGACAATGACCAAGAAAGCAATTTGAATTTAAAAGTCACTTCCTTTATCTTAACAATATTTAAAGAAGCAGATATGTATAATTTTAGTCCAGCACACTCTCTCTGAAGAGAGCAGAGTGATCATTCTTATGGCTCTTCTTCTGTCTTCCAAATCAAAAGCTTTCTTAAATGAAGATAGGTGAGATGCTGTGTATATACAATGATGCCTAATGTGAACATTAACCTTCTATTTAAAAAGGAAGTGGTAGGAGTTTGTGGTAGGAGTCAATCAGTAAGTATAAATTTATTAAATGGTAGGTATACGCTGTGATAAACATTGTGGATACCAAAAAAAGGAAGGGAAAAATATACTTAATTCAGACTGCACTTTCTTTAAATTACAACAAGGTCAGCCTTGTGACTTGATCAGTCTTGAATCAATTTTTTTGTCTTTACTGATTCTTTTATGCTTGAGTAAATTTCTCTCTGTTAAGTATTTATGGTTCACAAATTTTATTGTATCCCAATTCCAAGCCTTAACCTCTGCACTTTTTTTTTTGGCCCCAAAGAAGATTCCCTTCCTAACTTTTCTGTCTTTTTATTCCTGTATCCTTTGCCCCTTCACCAAACCAGGATTCTCAGAAAGGAAGAATAAAATATTCATTCTCTGGCCGACTCTATCCTTCTAATCTATTAGGCATCTCAACATATGTCGTGAATTAAATTTGACATTTTAAAGGCTATTTAAGAATATATCTCATGAACTGATTTGCCATTTTCCAGGACCCAACATCAGACAGACCCAATTTGAAAAAGTCATCCAAAGAGAATTTGTTCTTAACTTGACAACTTCTAACAGATGGATAGAGAGGTGAGACTTGAAGAAAGAAAAATATCTCTGAATAAGCTTTTTGCCATAGGTTTTGTTTTGTGCTTTTTTTCACTTCTGACAATTTAATGGCAATCACCTATTTAATAGGCACATTGCACATGACATCATGCACTACATACAGATGACCCAGGAGTCTAGCTGACTTTTTTGCTTGTCATTGCTTAATTGACTTTTTCCTTGTCATCTAGTTCTCTGTCTCAATAGCTCAAAGGAAGGATCTCTGAAATACCTGTTTTGTGATTGCTGGAGGTGAAATAAAAAAATCATATCAGGAGTGATAAAAAAATAACACTACATGATCTGTGTATCCTGTACAACTAATTCCCTTTTGTGATATTACATTTTTGAAAGGAACTAAATTACATACAATTTTAAAAAAAAAATCAAGCACACAGCAGACTGACATGTTTTGCCATTGGGACCAATTTTATTGGTATGACACAATATTAATATATGCAAAGGATCACAGCCATTAGATTAAATTTGACAAACATTTGTTAAATGACAACTTCATGCAAGGCACTCTGCTAGGGTTGGAAACAATAAATTTTAAAAATGAAATAGTTACTGTATAATCTATCGGGTATGTGGAATATGCTTTTGTGTCCCCTACAATGTGTATGTCCCTGCATGAATTCAATGTTATGTGTGCAGTAGGAGTATAATTAATATTGTTTGTCCTTGCTCTCAAAGAGGATCACGACATCCAGAGGTGATGCAATGACATGGTAATGAATTGGATTTAAGTGAGAGAGGGCTGTGCCTCAGTTTCTCCTCTAGAGACATTTGAGACCAGTTAAATGAGCAGTGAAAGTAGATTGGGATGGCTAGATGGCACAGAGAAAAGACCACTGGTCCTGGAATTAGGAGGATCTGAGTTCAAATCTGACCACAGACACTTATTAGTGATTATAGCTTTGTGGCCTTGGACTAATCATTTAACCCCAATTGCCTTGCTAAAAAAAAGAAAGAAAGAAAACAGTTTGATGATGTTGGAGCAGTGATTTAACTCAGATAGAAAGACAGTATTTAGAAAGGGAAGAATCTTAAGAGTTATATAGTTTTACCTCCTATATACTTAAAAAACAGTGCATGAATGACTGAATTAGTAATTGAAAGTTGTATAAATGAATATAGACCCCTCTAGAAGAACCTCCTAAAGAAGAGAGGGAACCATATCAGGGGCAGTTTTGCTATCTGCACCCAGAGAAAGAATTAATAAATAGAAGTATGTAGCTTTTTATAGTCTGACCCTAATCTGTCTTTCTAGATTTACCTTCCTATCTGTGAAAACCCTGAACCTAATCATGGAAAAGGGATCAACAACAAAATGCTAAATAAACTATCAAATATGAGGTGATCTCTTTAAGAAGTACAAATTAGTTCACCAGATGAATCAGAAATAAACCAGCAAGATAGGATAAAAAATGACAGGTGATAATTTAGAATAATCTTTTAAAAATCAGTTCACTGAACATAGGACTAGCCTTGAAAAAATGCCATTAATAATGTGATGAGCAGAAGAAATATAGAACTGTGGAAAGGGAAGCTATAGGAAACTATATTGAGTGAAGGAAAGGATATCTTTATAAAGGCATAGAGGAGAAAAGATACAGCTACCCACAAAGGAGCCAGGATTATAGAACTGACTGACATTGAATAGGGGAAGGAATAAGTTATGACAGAAGGGAACTGTCTTATTTGAGACATGACTCCTAGACTACAGATCCCAAGTGGCAGTAATGTATCTCCTTTTCCCCTTGCCCTTCATGGGAGTTTAAAGCCTTTCCTCTGGGTGCTGGAACAAAAAAAGAGGCAGATCACTATTTAACTGGTGAGCATCTAACATCTACAAAAGGGATACACTTATTAGAACTATAATTGGAAGACTTTTATGGAAATGTTTGGATAACTTCACATGTGCTTTCTTAATGGGGAATGGGATGAAGATAAGGGATGGAATCTAGAACTCAAAGTTTTAAAAACAAATGTAAAAAGTTATTTTAAATTTAACTGAAGAAAATAAAAATGTTAAATAAATTAATTAATGTTAAAAATAAGTATAGTTGGGAGGAAACAATTGAAGAGGAATTATCCCCAAAAGAGAGAAGGTGATATATGCAATTCTTAGGCATTTTGCCAGAAGTGCTATCTATGGCTATGCTCTTAAACTAACAACAAAATAATGAGAATAATAGATCATTTGATAATTATTTTCCATAATGGAAATGCAGTATTTACACTGGGGAATCTTGGACAAGGATTCAGTAGTCCCATGAGATGAAAATAGGACATATTGAACAACCCAAATCATCACACCATCCCATTTACACTGCTACAACCATATTCACCATTCCCTCAAAAACACTCAAATTCTGTTCTTTGCTGTGCTCTTGTCCTCCTTTTGAAAATAGCCACCCCCAATTTTCCTTTCATTTTCAGTTCTCTGAATTCTACTTATCCTCTTAAGTCCAATTCAAAGCTCACATTTTCACTTGAAGACTTCCTTATAAACCTTATAAGTAATCTTCCCCTCTTTTGGACTTGTGAGTTGCTTATTGTTCTACCATTTATTTGACACTTTTCACTCATAGGTTAATATTGCTAATAATCTTTCCATGTGTATATGCCAGATGCCTAACTAGGTTTTAAGCTACTTGATGGAGATACAAAATAGGCTTTTTTGTACTCTCCCAGAGGTGAGAAAGCCATGAGTACAGAACACTGGGTATGATGCCATATTTTAAAAAAAAATATTGATATTCAAGATTTAAAACTGTATCAAGCACATAGTAAGCATTATGTTGTGGTTGGTTTAATTGATTTATCTTCTACCTTCTTTTCTTTCTTATTAAAACTTTTTTTGTTGTAAGAGATGGCTATCTAGGAGGGAAATGGGGAAGGACATAGGTAGAAATATAGGTCATGTAAAAGCAAAAGAGTTCAATAAAATCTATTTTAATAAGAAAGTGAGCTGCTATTATTACTAGCATTAGAAGGCTAAAGGAGATCAAAATGTTCTGTAACCTTCTATAGTAGAACCTATTGTTCTCTGAGAGAACTTCATCTTGAATATAGAGTTAGTGTCAGATATAGCCTCTTCTCTCCAACTAATATAATTTTATCCTTAAAATTCTATGAAATGAAATGCTTTCCCTCTTCCCAACCAGCAGGCCCATAATCACTTAAAACTGTCTGTTGTACATATGCTCAAAACATTTGATTATATGATTTGAAATTTTTTTCATTTAAGATGGGAATTAGGGGCAAGGAAGGGAAAGAAAAATGAGTTAATACTTTTGTATTAATGAGGTGCACACAAATATATATGAGATTTTTTTGTTTATTTCCTTTTAAAGAAGTTTGATATCCAGGACAAACAGTGTTTTATTAATAAAGCTGTTAAAATGTATTTCCTTCAGCAAAGTTAGAAAATGGGGCTGCTGACCTGGGAGGGTCAGTAGGTGCTTCATAAATATTTAATGAATCATTTAAATTATTGTTCACAGAATACCCTTTTTGGATTCTGGTGTAAGGAGCCAATCAGTTGCTACTGAAAATTGTATGGAGACAGGCCTTATAAGAATTAGAGCTGGAAGGGGCATAGGAATCTGTTTATCTGTCTAACTCATGCATTTTATAGATGATAGATTTAAAAATTCTCCAAGGCCAGATAGATTTATAAGTGAATTTTGTCAAACATTTAAAGAACAATTAATTACAATCCTATATAAACTATTTGGAAAAATAAGGAAAGATGTCCTACCAAATTCCTTTTATGACACAGATGTGGTGCTGATAACCCAGGAAGGGCCAAAACAGAGAAAGAAAATGAAAGACCAATTTCCCTAATAAATATTGATGCAAAAATCTTAAATTAAATATTAGCAAAAAGATTACAGTAACATCACCAGAGTAATACACTATGACCAAGTGGGATTTTTACCAGGAATGTAGGGCTGTCTCAATATCAGGAAAATTCTCAGCATTATTGACCATATTGATAATCAGACTAACAGAAATCATATGATTATCTCAATAGATGGTAGTCTAGAGATCCAGAGAGATCAGATGAATTTCTCAGGTCACATGGTAGATAGGAAGTAGGATAATTAAGAGTCAGACTCAGTTCTGGTTTCAGATTTCATGAGCTTTCCAGTGTTCATGGTAACTTCATTTCAGGAAAGAAATCAAAATCCAGTCACTTCTTAATGACACTCCTGTGTATTTATCCTTTCTCCATCCTTAAAGGAGCTTATATTTATGTTTTGGTTTTCTTATGCTAATTTCCAAGAATTTCTTCTTCCTCTCCATCTATCCTAATCCTAGCAATCCTTCAAATCTGAGGAACTGAAGAAATTTCAGAGATCAGCTATGTATGAGGGAGACTATGAAATCACTCAAGTGAACATAGTCTACTTTAGAATTGCCCTTAGTTTCTAGAAAGTTCTAATATGGACATTTTCATCATACCAAAATGATCGGCTTCCTGACACTCATTTGATGTTGCTATTTTTAAAAAGTAGATGAAAAAAATTTTCATTTTTCAAATGAGGAAACTGAAGTTCATAGATATTATGAGGGGAAACTTTAACTTTTCCCTCAGCTATGGTTGCTTTCCAAGAATTCCTAGACTCTGAAGGCAGCTTGATGCAGAGAAAGAGACTATAGTAAGAATGGGTTATAATCCTACCTCTGACACTTAACCAGCTCTGTGGTCATAGGCAAATCATTTTTATGAGCGTCGGTTCTTTACTTCTAAAATGAAGCTTTTAATATCTTTCAGAGAGTGTGAGGCTCAAAGCTTTCACAAACCTCAAAGACATATAAATGTCAGCTAAACCATTATCTGTGAATGGGAGTGACTCTGAGTTAGTGTCCTCAATACCTGTGACTTTATGCCCTTTGCAAGCCAGTATCCAAGATTAATCCATAATGTTGTCATTTTTATCAAATATCCTATGCTTTGAATTAAGTGACAGAGGGAATCAATATGAAGCAGGAGGAATGATGGAATACACTGTCCTCATAGTCAGTAATAGGTGTGCTGGCCATGGTACATTTACAGTCTATTTAGTATCCCTTACCCCAACATGTCTGGGGCAGTTTCAATAAAAGGGTACCCAAGAATTTCCTAGAACTCAAATCTAAAACCCTTCTCTCCCCACCTCTTCACCATTGCTCCCTCATTTCCCAATTTGAAATCTGATATGTTTAGTTTTAAATAATTCCTTGCTGTATTAACACTCTGGTTATCCCTAAACATGTTATTTCAAAAAAGACTGAAAAGTAATTTAATTTTTTTGGCCTCAGTCTCTATTTTATTATTTTTATGGTGTTTTCTAGGGGAAGAATCCGTATTTAATTGCTAGTCCTTTTCATTTGAAATGAGTTATATGTAAGTCAATGAAGTATATTCTCCCTGTGTGGCAGAGGGGGGTTAAGAGAAATGAATTCAATTCCCCTAAAAGTATACTAACTGACCTCCCCTGGGAAAAAAGATGGCACAAAAGAAGCATTGTTCCCCACCAGCAACAAGATTTATAGATAGGTCTGGGGATACTAGATTGAGTGGAGATGTTTCAAAGAGAACATTTATCATATTTGTTCCCTAGTTGTGGAAAATGCTGGAGGCAGTTATTTCAATAAAAGATCGCATCACAGAAGAGTTCCAATTGGAAATTTAACTGAGAACTATCCCTGCCCCCACCCTACTGTGGTCTGATTCAGTTTTGAGCTGTCAAATTGAATTTGATTCATGAGGAAGATACAAAGACTAATTGGAGGAGCGGATAGGAGACCATGCACTGCTAGAAGCAAGAGGAGTATGATTTGGATAATTAAATAACATAAATAGAATTCTGTGCATCAGAAAAGGTTATTTTGCAAAAAAAAAGTATTTAAAGGAAATCTCATTAGTATAATTCCTCCATCACATTATATACCCACATGGCTCCATTTGGGGACTCTTTCTGTAATAGGAAGTCTCCTTCAAATCAGCTGAAAAACTCTTCACTAAAATTCTCATTATTCCTAGGATTGTGGCCATTAGGGGTGACCAGACTAGTGAATGAGAAAACTGTCACCCAGGATATGACTGGTCAAATATCTTTACAAAGGAGGCAAACTCACCACAATGTGATGCCCATATGGGGTCTCATAATTGAATGTGAAGATTGTAAAATTATTATTTATTATCATCAGTAAATGTTTGATTTATACACCTATTTTATATACTTACATACATGAGATCATGTAAAAATATCCTAGGCAAAAAGGGATCATGAGTGGGAAAATTTTTCAAAGTCCTGATGTAAAGGACATATTTAAAAAAAAAGAATAAAATTAACAATGACCTGAACTTGTGAAGATAATAATAGTAGCATCAAAATAATAAGTGGTAATGGTAATGAGAGTATTCATGTAGTGCTTTAGATTTTGCAAGGTTTTTTCCATATGTTAGCATCATCACAATAACCCTTGAAAATATTATTAAGGTATTGTTGGAATAATTTTACAGATGAGGAAACAGAGGCTCAGAAAAAAGTGATTGAGACTTCCGGGGGCTGGAGCCAAGATGGCAGAGTAAAAACATGACTCTCTGCGTCCTCCTTCAATCTTCTCTCAAACCAACAATAAAATAAGCCTCTGAACTGATCTTCAAGTCAACAAATTCAGAAATATTTGGATACTGCTCTCTGAAGAACTTCATATCAGGTTTGTCTAACTCGGGCAGAGGGATAAACAAGCAGACTCTGATATAGGCCGGAAGTGAGGGTGGGACTCAGCTCAGCTCATCTTGGCAGAAACTCCAAACTCCAAATTCCAAACACCTGGAGTCCCCCCCCGCCCGCGGGGCCGCCCCCCCCCCTGGGGGGGGCGGGCAGGTGTTCTGGCAGATTTGCCTTGTTTAAGGAGTAATCCCGATTTAGTCCTAGCCCCTACGGGCCCAGCACCTTAAGTTAATTCGCCGAATTGCCCAAGGGCAAAGATTTTTTCCGAGCCTTAAAGAGACATCCACACTGTCTAAAAAAAAAATGAAGAAGGAAAAGAGAGCTCTCACCATAGACAGCTTTTATCAAGAGAAAGAAGTGATGACCCCAGATCCTGAGGTTCCTTTAGACAAAACTCCAAAGGAAGTTTTTAAGGACCATCACGGGTCCCCTTTTCAAAAGGCCTTTATGGAAGATTGCATAAAGAACCTCATAAGAGAGCTGGAGGATAAATGGGAAAATAAATTGAAATCAGTTCAAGAAGGATACAATATCTTGCAAGAATGATATGATGCCCTGCAAAAGAGATATGAAAAAGACACCAATTTATTGAAAAATAAAATTAGTGAAGTGGAAAAAAAGTGCAATGAACAAAAAAATTCAATTGGCCAGTTACAAAAGGAGCTTAAAAAGGTAACTGAAGAAAACAACACTTTAAAAATAAGAATTGAACAAATGCAAGTGAATGACTCAATAAGACTTCAAGAATCAGTCAAACAAAAACAAAAAAAAAGAAAAATTAGAAGAAAATATGAAATATTTCCTAGGAAACACAACTGACTTGGAAAATAGATCTAGGAGAGACAATCTAAGGATTATTGCACTTCCTGAAAGCCATGATGAAAAAAAGAATCTAAACACTGTCTTCCAGGAAATCTTGAAAGAAAACTGCCCTGAGATTGTAGAATCAGAAGGCAAAATCACCATTGAAAGAATTCACCAATCACCTCCTGAAAGAGACCCCAAAATTAAAACCCCAAGGAATATCATGGCTAAATTTCAGGACTATCGCACTAAGGAAAAGATTCTGCTAGCAGCTAGAAAGTAACAATTCAAATACTGAGGATCAATAATTAGAATTACACAGGATCTGTCAGCTTCCACTTTAAAGGATCAAAGGGCCTGGAACCAGATATTCCGAAAGGCAAAGGAACTTGGATTACAACCAAGAATAACCTATCCAGCTAGAATGAGCATTATCCTCCAGGGAAGAAGATGGTCATTCAATGATATAGGTGAATTTCACCTATTTCTAATGAAAATACCATATCTGAACAAAAAATTTGACCTCCAAACACAGAACTCAAGAGAAGCATAAAAAGGTAAAAAGGAAAGGACTCTTGAGAACTTTATTTCTACTATGGGGATATGTAAAGTTTGGGGGTATAATTAATTAGATATTACTTTGATAATATGAAAAAGAAAACTAGAGGGGGAAAGGTTGACATACTGGGGAAAAGGGAAAAACTGGTAAAATAAGATATGAAAAAAAGGAGGTAAAAACAAGATAAAATCTCTTGAAGAGGCAAAGAAAACCTAA
>JAJPUD010002662.1:48717-92358 GCA_023553655.1 Myrmecobius fasciatus | reverse complement strand
GAAATTAGAGCAATAATTAGGAGTTACTTTGCCCAACTTTATGCCAGTAAGTTTGATAATCTAAATGAAATGGAGGAATATCTACAAAAATATAGATTGCCCAGGTTAACAGAAGAGGATATAAATTATTTAAATAGCCCCATATTAGAAAAAGAAATAGAACAAGCTATTAACCAACTCCCTAAGAAAAAATCTCCAGGGCCAGATGGATTTACATGTGAATTCTACCAAACAATCAAAGAACAATTAAGTTCAATACTATACAAACTATTTGAGAAAATAGGGACAGAAGGTATATTGCCAAATTCCTTCTTTGAGATCGATATGGTGCTGATAGCTAAACCAGGTAGGGTGAAAACAGAGAAAGAAAACTATAGACCAATTTCCCTAATAAATACTGATGCAAAAATTTTAAATAAGATATTAGCAATGAGATTACAGAAAGTCATCCCCAGGATAGTACACTATGACCAAGTAGGATTTATACAAGTGATGCAGGGCTGGTTCAATATTAGGAAAACTAGCAGCATAATTAATTATATTAAGAACCAAATTAACAAAAGCCATATGATTATCTCAATAGATGCAGAAAAAGTCTTTGATAAAATCCAACACCCTTTCCTATTAAAAACACTAGAGAGTATAGGAATAAATGGGCTTTTACTTAAAATGATCTGTAGCATCTATTTACAACCATCAGCAAGCATCATATGTAATGGAGACAAACTAAAACCATTCCCAATAAGATCAGGAGTGAAACAAGGCTGCCCACTGTCACCATTACTGTTTAATATTGTATTAGAAATGTTAGCTTTAGCAATAAGAGAAGAAAAAGAGATAAAAGGAATCAGAGTAGGTAATGAAGAAACCAAATTATCACTCTTTGCAGATGACATGATGGTATACTTAGAGAACCCTAGAGACTCAACTAAAAAACTACTAGAAACAATTCACAACTTTAGCAAAGTGGCAGGATTCAAAATTAATCCACAAAAATCATCAGCATTTTTATATGTTACCAACAAAGTTCAGCAGCAAGAGATACAAAAAGAAATTCCATTCCAAATAGCAGATGATAGGTAAAATATTTGGGAATTTATCTGCCAAGGAAAAGTCAGAAACTATGTGAACTAAACTACAAAACACTTTCCACACAAATAAAATCAGATCTAATCAATTGGAAAAATATTAAGTGCTCATGGGTAGGCAGAGAGAACATAATAAAAATGACAATACTACCCAAACTAATCTACTTATTTAGTGCCATACCAATCAAACTCCCAAGAAATTATTTTACAGATCTAGAAAAAATAGTAGCAAAGTTCATTTGGAAGAACAAAATGTCAAGAATTTCAAGGGGATTAATGAAAAAAAGGCAGATGAAGGTGGCCTTGTTGTACCAGATCTAAAACTATATTATAAAGCAGCGGTCATCAAAACCATTTGGTACTGGCTAAGAAATAGAGCAGTCAATCAGTGGCACAGGATAGGTTATCAGGACAATCTAGGCAATAACCTTAACAATTTAGTGTTTGATAAACCCAAAAACCCCAGCTTTTGGGATAAGTACTTGCTATTTGGCAAAAAATGCTGGGAAAATTGGAAACTAGTGTGGAAGTAATTAGGGTTTGACCCACACCTAACACCACATACCAAGATAAGATCTAAATGGGTTCAAGATCTAGATATAAAGAGTGATATTGTAAGCAAGTTAGAGGAACGTAATATAGTTTACCTCTCAGACCTGTGGAGATGGAATAAATTTATGTCCAAAGAAGATCTGGAACTCCTACTTGAACACCAGATGGATAATTTTGATTATATTAAGTTAAAAAGTTTCTGTACAAATAAAACTAATGCAGACAAAATTAGGATGGAAGCATCAAACTGGGAAATCATCTTTACATTTAATGGTTCTGATAAAGGCCTCATTTCTAAAATATATAGAGAATTGTCTCATATATATAAGAATTCAAGACACTTCAATAGATAAGTGGTCAAGGGATATGAACAGACAATTTTCAGATGATGAAATTGAAACCATCTCTAGTCATATGAAAAGTTGCTCCAAATCACTATTGATCAGAGAAATGCAAATTAGGACATCTCTGAGATACCACTACACACCTATCAGATTGGCTAAAATGACAGGAAAAGATAACGATGAATGTTGGAGGGGATGTGGGAAAACTGGGACACTAATACATTGTTGGTGGAACTGTGAACGGATCCAACCATTCTGGAGAGCAATTTGGAGCTATGCTCAAAAAGTTATCAAACTGTGCATACCCTTTGACCCAGCAGTGTTTCTACTGGGCCTATATCCCAAAGAGATCTTAGAGGAGGGAAAGGGACCCACATGTGCAAGAATGTTTGTGGCAGCCCTTTTTGTAGTGGCTAGAAACTGGAAACTGAATGGATGCCCATCAATTGGAGAGTGTCTGAATAAATTATGGTATATGAATGTTATGGAATATTATTGCTCTGTAAGAAATGACCAGCAGGATGATTTCAGAGAGGCCTGAAGAGACTTGCATGAACTGATGCTGAGTGAAACGAGCAGAACCAGGAGATCATTATACACGGCAACAACAGTATTACATGATGATCAATTCTGATGGACATGGCTGTCTCCAATAAAGAATTGTCTCAAACCCGTTCCAATTGTTTAGTGAAGAAAACCATATACACCCAGAGAGAGGGATATGAAATATGGACCACAATGTAACATTTTCATGATCTCTATTGATGTTTGATTGCATTGTGTTGCCTTTCTCTGGTTTTCTTTTTTTTCTTGTAGTTAGGATTTTTCTTGCACAACTTGTCAACTATTATTACATTATTAATATGTGGTGGACTTCCTGCCATCTAGGGGAGGGGAGGGGACTGGGGGTAAAAGTTGTAATGGAGAGCTTTGTAAAGATCAATGCTGGGGAACTACCCATACATATGTTATACAAATAAAAAGCTTTAATAAAAAAACTAAAATAAATAAATAAATAAATAATATAAATAAATAATTTTTTTCCCTAAAAAAAAAAAAAAAAAAAAGAAAAACAAAAGTAAAAGTGATTGATCCAAGATCAAATGGGTAGTTGGAGGTCAGAGTCTCCCCCCTCAGAACCTAACCCAATGATCTCCACACAAATATACATTTCATAAGTCTTTGTGTTTTGGTTGTTCTTGAATGAACTAGCTTCTTCTATCACAGGTTCTATTCTGGACTCCAATATTTACCTCATTTTTTCCTCTTCTCCATGCAGAGTAGTTGAGATGAGATTCATGCTTGATTTTGCTTAAGAAAAAACATGAAGGGAGTCTGGAATAAGGACTTTTTAAGGACCAAAACATTCCTACTCCTTGAAGCTTTCTTATTGCTCCACCCCCCAAATCTGGTGTTTTTAACTTATCTCCTAGAATCAAAATTTGGACCTCCACACTTATAAATGATATCTGGGACTTGTCATTGTCTTCATTATCATCATCATCACCACCACCATCATCATTATATAAATTTTTCATCCTATTATGTGTCTTCTATCTTGAGCTCTTAGGATATTCTTTTGAGAAAGACTTAGCCCTATCCAGTTCTTGTTCAAGCATGCTGAAGACTCTGAACATTGATTGGGATGCTACCTGGGTTGTTCTCTTACCCTTTTTCAGATCTGCTTACTAGTAAAACATTATGCTAGCTTTAGCAAAGAAATGGAATCATATACACACAAATTTTCATACCCTTCATTCCATTTTTAATAATCAGCTAGTATTTATTAAAACTTAGTATATATTAAGCACTGTGCTAGGTGCTAGAGCTACAAGATAAAACAATCCCTATTTACAAGGAACTGATATCAGAATGATATCTGTTGCACAGTCAGCTGTTAGTAATAACATCAAGATACAGTCTTTGTTCCCCAATTGTGAGTCAATTCAATTCCCCAGGTAACATGTATACTAGACCTATGATGTTGCTTGTAGGTTTTGTAACCCTTCATCCATGGATAAAGACAATAGAGTTCTAATTGTCTATCCAAATTCTTTTTTTTACTTCCTTTTGAGGACACTATCTGTGACCTGCATTTCCTATTCACTTCTTTGGACTTTTTGGGGAGGTTTACAAGTTATCATCTCTTGTTTCCTCCCTCTAGATCTTTGTTTGGATATCTTTTATTCCTTTAAATATTCACTTCCTTGCTTCCAGGATGGTCCCTTGGCATATATACTAAGCTTACATAACCTTGGAAAAATTTTTATCTCATATAGATAAAGGATAGGAGCCTTTCAGATATTTGTCTAGAATACTTCCAATACAGGCAAGAAAAAAAAACTTGACAGATATATACACAGACTTTACAAATTCCCTAAACTGGTATTTTGCTCTTGTGGGCAAATCAACACTTGCATATTAAGGCACTAGGCTAAGTGCTAGGCATCCAAAAAAAGGGAAAAGGGAATCTCTGCTTTTAAAGAGATAACAATCTAGCTGGGGAGACAACATGAAAACAATTATGTGAAAACTAGAAAAATACATTATAAATTCATAATGATCTCAGGGAAAATGCACTAGAATTAAGGGGAATTGAGAAAAGCTTCATGCAGAAGAGTTCAAGGAACATAGAGATAAGAGGGATAGAGTGCCAGGTCTGGGGAACATCTAGTGAAAATGCATGAAGTTGGGAGAAAAAATGTTTTTGGCAAGGAAAAGCAAAGCCAGTTTCTCTAGAACAAAGGGTATGTAAAGATGAGTAAGATGCAAGTAGACTGGAAAGACAGAAGAAGTCAGATTGTGAAATTTTAAGTCAAACAGGCTATTATATTTTGATCTAGAGGTAACAGAGAGCCAGTGGAGTTTATTGAATGGATGACATGGTCAGACCTGAGCTTTAGGAAAATCAATTTGACATTTGTATGGAGGATGGGTTGTAATGAGAAGAAACTAGAAGATCAACCAGAAGGCTATTACAATTGTCCAGGCATGTGGTGATGAGAGCTAATATGGATAAGAGCCTGTATTAGGCTGAGAGCAGAGTCAGAAAAGAAAAAGGATTTATACCAAAAGTGTTACAAAGATAGAAATGATAGGATAGATTATAGATTGAAAGTAAGAGATGGTAAAAAGTTGAGGATGACACTTCAGTTGTGAGCCTACATGACTGGTGACTTTGATGTTAATAAGAAAGTTAGTGGGGGCAGTTAGGTGGCACAGTGGTTAGAGCACCAGTGCTGAAGTCAGGAAAACCTGAGTTCAAATCTGGTCTCAGACACTTAACACTTCCTAGCTGTGTGACCTTGGGCAAGTCACTTAACCCCAATTGCCTCAGCAAAAAAGCAAAAAAAAAAAAGTTAGGAAGAGGTGATAGTTGGGGGAAAGAGATAATTCAGCTTTGGACATGTTAACTTTGAGATGCCCCACAGGTAGTTGACAATACAAGCTTACAGCTTAAATTAAAAGTTATGGCACATAAAGATAATCATTGAATTCAGGGGAGACAATCATTTCATCAACCAAAATAGTATATAGAGAAAAGATAAGAAAGCCCAATATAGAGCCATGAGGGATATTCATGGTTAGTAAGGTAACCCGGATGAAAGCAAAGGAGACTGAAAGGAGAAGTCAGGAAGGCTTTTATGATTTCAGAGTGGAATGGAGATTTTGCAAGCAAGTGTATGCTTGGTTCATCTACAGTTACATAGTAATACATATAATTAATGGCATATTCATGTAGTTAAATATTCAACTCTTGCATGTTTCTGGATCATCTAATGGCGTCTCTTTGTGTATTAATCAGACATCCCATTTTTTTGGCAAGGTAATTAGGATTAAGTGATTTGTTCAGGGACACAGAACTAGTAAGTGCTAAGTGTCTAAGGCTGGATTTGAAGTTAAATACTCCTGACTCTAGGACCAGTGCTCTATCCACAATGCTGCTCCTACTGTATTACAGTGAAAAGAGAGACAGCTAGATGTTGTAGTAGATAGAGCACCAAGTCTGGAAAAAAGAATACTCATCTTCATAGATGCAATCTGGCTTCAGATATTTAATAGCTGTGTGATCTTGGGCAAGTTATTTAACCTTATTTTTTTTCAGTTTCCTTTTTTGTAAAATAAGGGGAGCAGACTGAATGACTTTGAAACTGTTCCCTTGCAACTCTAAATCTCTCATATTCTGATCCTAAAACTCCCCCATGTTTACCTGAATTAGTACCTTTCAACTTTCAATAGCATTCTTAATTCATTAACTACCAAGACTAACATTCTTTTTTTTTAAAGACTAACATTCTTAATACACTTCAACCTGCTATGATTACACTTGTTCCCAATTTTCTTATATGACCAGTTATTGTACATGGTTTGCTTCCTTTAGCATCTTTAGTGACTTGGAATAGAAAGAACTGAGCTTTGGACTGAGATGTCCCATCTGATGTCACCTGGAATTTTTCAGGGTCTTTGAAATAGCTGTTGTTTTTGGTCTTGGACAGATTTCAGAGACCACTGCTTCAGGCAATACCTTTTCTCTCTTTGTCCTTAGGACCTTGAATAGTTATTGGCTGGCTGTCTCTATATCCACAACACAGTCTATAAATAATGCTGAGTATAAAAGAGGTTTCAATGCTGTCTGGGATGGTACTTATTACACGGTAAAGAAACTATAGAGAGGCAAGATAATTTCACTTTTTTAATCACACTGGCTTCCCATTCCCTGATAGCTTCTGTTCTGCCTGATAGTCAAGCAAGTTAAACATAAGAGAAATAGTTACAATTAGCCTGGAGTGGGAGTACACTAAGAACCCAAAGAATTGGGGGGGGGATAGGGAATTGGGGTGGATTGAGTTGGGTTGGAAAAATATGTCTGCAGTATTTTAATTTTAATTTATGAGTAAGCTTCTGAAAGGCAGGAATTTTTACACTTTTGTTTTGTTTTCTTTTTTTTTAAATATAGTGTGTGAGGCAGCTAGGTGATGTAATGGATAGAGCACCAGTCCTGAAGTCAGGAGGACCTGAGTTCAAATCTTATCTCAGATACTTAACACTTCCTAGCTGTGTGACCTTGGGCAAATCACTTAACCCCAATTGCCTCAGAGGGCAAAAATATGTATATGTACGTATATATGTATATGTATATATACATATATATAGTGGGGAAATGGAGAGGAGAATGTAATGCTCAGGAAGAAACTGAGGCAGTATCACACAGTGGAAATTAGGTAATGCTTTATTGATGTTAATTGAGAGTTCAGAATCCATAGCTATGGATCAGGACTGCTGGGACTCATGTCTCAAAGCACGCAGTCCAGGCCAGAGTCTTAGACTGACAGCCATGTCAGCCGACTGAATAGTACAAAGTATTCAGCATCTCATTGATGGGGAACATGATTTTTATAATCTCTATAGCCCAGGGGAAACAAAGAACTCATGGGAACAGCTCAGAGATATCAGGGGTTCAAAAGAAACTATCAATTCAATTCTGACAGGTAGGGAGTGAGGGGAAGAAGAGTACTAAAGCTATAAATTCAGGTAGGGAGTGAAGTGTGCTGGAGAAACTGAGACAGTAAGTCTGGGTCCTACAGATAAGGGGTATATTGAGGCTGGCCACCTGGAGGTTTCAAAACTCCTTTGGAATGTGAGCCCAATTATTTTTGAAGGTCAGGAATTGGGGATTGATATTCTGGGACAGAGCAATTAAGGGAAGTTTGGAGATGGGAACTGTAGCTCAAACATGGGAACAGAGCAATTGAAGGAAACTGATACTGCAACCGAGGGAAACTGAGACTGTGGTACAACAAGAAGAGAGGAGGAGAGGAAGGATTAGGGTTTCAAATTGGGATAGAATTTACCATATTTAAAGAGGAGTTAAGAACAGTAAATTTTAGCTTACTTTGAAACTTTCTCTTCTCTTCTTCATTCTTGCTTTGCTCTCCTCTCTCATTCCACACATTTTCAAAATGACAAAAGGAAAACAATTTTAGAAACATATCTTTGGATGGAATGCCATAATTTTTTTTCACTGAAAGCACCACAGTAGATTTTAGGCTTAAATCTAGGTCAGAATAGATTCAAATCCTTAAATGCTCCTGGACAAGCACATCTGAATGGAGCCAAGATTTCACTTATTCAAGGTCCTTGAAAAGGACTTTAGCCCTGTGCATAGCTCTATAATGAGGGGGTCATTCTATTTCTTCTACCTGCTTGAAGTCTTTCAGCACTCCAGTTCAACTTATACACTACTGCCAACATGTGTGACTCAACTACTCCATCAATTCTGGTGACTCCCAATTGTCCCTAGGATCAAATACAAACTACTTCTCTTTTTAGCTTTAAAACCCTTCAGAACTTGACAACAATCCATCTTTCTTTCTTGATTGGACTCTAGTCCCTGTCTTTAACTTTTCATTCTAGTGAAGCCATCCATCTCTCTCTTCTTCTATGACTTATGTCTATAGCTTAGCATTGGTCATATCCCTCTCCCTGGAATGTACTTCCACCTTATAGAATCCTTCTTATTTGAGATGCATCAGCTCAAGTACCACTTTCAATACAAAGTCTTTCCTGATTCTGCCCAACTCTTATATCCTCCCTCCCAAATACTTTGTAATTAATCACTCTATGCTTATTTGTACTTATATCTTGATGCTATATATACTTATAAACATATTTGTTGCCTCTTGCATTAAACTGTAAGCTTCTTTTGAGAAAGAATTGTGCAATTCTTTGACTTTACAACTTTAGCACCTGTTGTAGTGCTTATCCTGAAGTATTTAAAGTATTAAGTACTTAATAAATGATTGTTGAATAATTGAATACTCTAGCTTGAGGGTAAGAATTAGATAAATGTAACTCAATGTTTCAATGGAAACTACTGAGCAACTATTACTAGGATATGAGAAATCTGAAGAGAGTAAGTCTTTGATTATAAATAGAGCCATAAATTTAAGAAATAATAAGGAGAAAAACTTGGACTTAAATGAACTGATGCAAAGAGAAATGAACAGCACCAGAAGAACATTGTACAGAGTGACAGCAATTTCGCATGATCTACTATGAATAAGTTAGCTATTCTCAGCAATTTACAATAATCTTAGACATTCTGAAGAACTTATAATGAAAGGTGCTATACATTTCCAGAGAAAGAACTGGTAAAGCCTGAGTGCAAATTGAAGGTATTTTTTTCTTTTTCTTTATTTTTGTGTTTTCTCTCACAGAATGACTTGCATGTATATGTGTTTTATGTAACTACACATGTATAACTTATGTCAAATTGTGTGTTTTCTCAATGGAGGGGGAAGTGAGAAGGGAGGGAGAGAATTCGCAATTTGAAAAAAAAGAATGTTAAAATTGTTTTTATATGCAGTTGGGGATAAATAAAATATTCAATTATTTTTTTTTAAAAAAAAGTGGAGCCATAAGAAAGGTAAGGTGATAAAAAATTATGTCCCAGGGTATTATCATAAGATAAAATAGGGAGGTTCATGTTTCCTCCCTGGGGAAATCTTGGCACTATTGTTTCTTTTCCTTGTGGTCCTTGGCTGGCCTATGCCACCTGGCATGACTTTGACCTCCAGTCTCAGTTGCCACTCCACTCTAAAGTCTCATTACAAAGATATCTCAAGATTTTGCATCATTTTTAATATGCAAGAGGGTACAGAAAGAGAGAGAAAGAGAGACAGAGACAGAGACAGAGAGACACGTGGGTGGAGCAGATAACTAGAAAAATTCCAAGACAACTGGTCTTGGGACTCCTCAAAAAATAGAAAAAGATTCTGGTGAAAGAGACAATGGACCTACTGGATTTTCTATGTGTCTGTAAGTTTCCTGTGTGTGTGAAATCCCTTACAAAAACATTTCTTCTCTTTCTCAGCAGCCACTTCATTTTTATGCACTCTTCATTCTCCATCTCCTTTTCCCACAGTTTTTCTTTCCTCCTATGCTGGCAACCTGACTGCTGACATAAACTTCATGTTCTAGGGGTGGAGAGGGTGATGGAAGGAGGTCAGTCTTCAGTGCTTCTGTTAACTGGCGAACAGATGTCCTGGAGTTTTAATAGAGCAATTTAAAATCCTTGTTAACTTAGTTTCTCTCTGTTTCAAAAATATTTCAGTTTTGTCCTTTTCATTATTATGTTAAGGACATTTTGTATGCCCTGCTTTTGGCCTTTTAAAAAAGATGAACTTTTATACTCTTTAAAAATGTAATGAAAATAAAAAATGGCAATAGATTTATTCTGTAATCAGCCATGAGAATTAGTCAAAACAGCATGCCCCAGGTTGAACAGAATCAGTGATATTTTGTAGACCAGAATAAGACATTAAAACTACAAGAATTCAGACCTTTACCACATTTTCCTCATCAACTTTTCCCCCTTTATACTTTAATTTTTCCTTTTTGTTTAATAAGGGGTCAGCTGAAATGTTACATTGAAATGCCATAAGAATTAAAGGAAGGACTTAAATAAGTTGGGTAGATCTATTAAAGAGGATGAGATTGTGCGGAATGACAAAGAGATAAAGTCAACCTTGTTGTCAGGGATAACAAAACAAAACAAAACAAAACTGTTGCAACAATTGTTATTGTTCAGTCATTTTGAACTATTTATGATCCCAGGGACCATAGCACACCAATACTGTCAATGGGATTTTCTTGGCAAAGATCCTGGAATGCTTTGCCAATTTTTTTTCTCTTAACTAAAGCTATACAAATGTGAAATGGGTTATCTGAGAAGATGATGGATTCTTTTTCCTTAGAAGTTTACAAACAAAGTTTCAAAGAAAAATGCTAATTTAATGTAAAACCAACAAGAATCTCTGGAAGAATTAAAGGAAGAGATAAGAGTGGTAAAGGAAAAACTGGTACAAGAATATTATGAAAAGAGAATCAACAGCTTGATAAAGGAAGTATAAAAAACTGGTGAAAAAAATAACACTTTAAAAATAAAATTGTCCTAATAGTTTAAAAAAGAACACAAAAATTCAATGAAAAAAGAACTCCTTTCAATGTAGAACAGGCAAGTTGAAGAGGAGGATCTAAAACTCATTAAAGAAAAGAAGTTTTTTTGTTTGTTTTGTTTTTAAGTAGAATTGACCAAATGGAAAAGGAGTTATAAAAACTCACTGAAGAAAATAATTTCTTAAAAATTAGAATTGGTCAAGTAGAATCTAACAACTCCATGTGACTTCAAGAAACAATAAAACAAGTCAAAAGAATAACTATATTTCAAGAAACTGTAAGGTCAAACTGCTTTGATATCTGAGATTCAAAGAGTAAAATAGAAATTGAAGAAATTCACTGACCATCTTCTGGAAGAGATTCCCAAAATGAAAACTCCCAGGAATATTATAGCCAAGTCCCAGAGGTTCCAAGTCAAAAAGAAAAAACTTCAAGCAGCCAGAAAGAAATAATTGAAATATCATGGAATTGCAGTCAGGATTTTAGCAGCTTTCACATTAAAGGAACAGAAATCTTGGAATGTGATGCTCAGAAAAGCTGAGTATAATCCTTTGGGTATGAGGGGATATCTGTTAAAGAAATAGAGGAATTTCAAACATTTCTGATGAAAAGACCAGAGAGGAATACATATTTTGTCATTTAAATAAGATTCAAGAGAAGCATAAGAAAGGTAATTATGAAAGAGTACTTGTGAGGAACTCAATAAAGTTAAACTGTTTGCATTTCTATATAGGAAGATGATACATGTAATTCCTTAAAACTTTATCATTATTAGGTCAATTGAAAGGTATTTACATAGGCAGAAGGCATGAGTATGACTAAATAATGTTGGAATAATTTATAAAAAATAATAAAGGGGTGAAAAAGAGGAATGTACTGAAGGAAATGGGGAAAGGTGTGGGGCATACTTTCTCACGTAAAGGAGCTGTGCAAGAAAGCTTTTATTGAGTAGGAGAAAGTGTGTGTGTGTGTGTGTGTGTGTGTGTATGTTTGTATGTATGTGAATGCTTACATTTCACTCTCATTAGAATTGCTTCAAAGAAGGAAAAATATACATACACACATACATCCATATGGAAATACAACTTTCTCAATAGGAAAATAAGAGGGAAGGGGGATAATAAAGACGGAGATGCAAAATAGACTTTTGAAGGTGAGATGTATGTGTGTGTGTGAGAGAGAGAGACAAAGAGAGAGAGAGAGAGAGAGACAAAGAGACAGAGAGACAGAGACAGAAAGAAGCAAAAAGAGAGAGAGACAGAGAGAAGAACAGGAGAAGGGAGAGAGAGAAGGAGAGAGAGAGGACAAACCAAAGAAAATGGGAATGAAAGAAAAGTAATCATGACCGTGAATGTAAATGGAATGAGCTCATCCTTAAACTGGAAGCAGATAGCAGAATTAATTAGAAACAGAATCCAATAATATGTTATTTAAAAGTCACAATTCAAAGAGAAGGACTAATAAAGAGTTAACATTAATGCCTGAAGCAGAATCTAATATGCTTCAGCTGAAGTGGAAAAAAAAGTATCAATCATGATCTAAGACAAAATAAAAGCAAAAAAAAAACCATTAAAAAAGAGAATCAGGGAAAATACGTTATAATTTTAAAGTTACCATAGGTGATCATAATATAAAAAAATTTTGCAACAAGTTTGTCTCAAAAAGATCTTATTTCTCAAGTATGTACTAAGTATAGAATTGAGTCAAATTTATAAAAATAAGAGCCATTCACCAATTGATAAATGGTCAAAAAATATAAACAGTTGTCAAAAGAAGCCAAAGATATTTACAATCATATTAAAAAATATCAAAATTACCATTAAAATGAGTGACCTCACACCTATCAAAAATAACAAATACTGGAGGGAATGAGGAAAAAATAGGTGTATTAATGAACTACTGGTTGAACAGTTAACAATTCTGGATAACAATATAGAACTATGCCCAAATAGCTACAAAGCTATGCATATCCTTTTACCCAGCAATATGACTACTGGTGTGTATTCCAAAAACATCAAAGAAAAAGGAAAAGAATCTATATATACAAAAAATATATATATAGCAGTTCTTTTATGGTGGTAAAGTATTGGAAATTAATGGGATGCTTTTCAATTGGGGAATAGTTAAGCTGTGGTGTATGATTGTGATGCAGTATTATTTTACTATAAGAAATTATGAGGATGGTGGTTTCAGAAAAATATAGCAAGACCTATATGAACTAAGGCAAAGTGAAATGAGAAGAAATGAAAGATCATTAACAGCAATGTTTTAATGATGATCAACTATGAAAGACTTGGCTTCGCAAATCAATACCATGATCTCCAGAGAACAAACTATTGAATATATGAGAGAGTAGATTAAAGAAGACACTGGTTAGAAGCAAAACAGACTTTTGAAGAAAGAGGGGTGTGTGTGTGTGTGTGTGTGTGTATGTAAGAGAGAGAGAGACAGACAGACAGACAGATAGAGAGACAGACAGAGACAGAGACAGAGATAGAGAAAGGGGGAGGGAGGGAAGGAGAAAAGGAAAAAGAGAGGAAGAAAGGGAGAGGCAGAGGGAGAGAGAGAGATAGAGGAAAGTGGGAGGGGAAAGTGGAAGGAAAGGAGAGAGGGATAGAGGAAGAGAAGGAGTGAAAAGGAAAGCACAATTTTTAACTTAATTTTTCTTGTTTTTTTTTTAACATGACTAATATGATTTCACATGTATAATTATTATCACTTTGCTTGGCTTCTCAGTTAATGGGGGAAGAATAAGGGGAAAGATAATTTGGAACTCAAAATTTAAAAAGAAAAGAATGTTTTAAATAATCAAATTAGAAAATTTTAAATTTCTTTATTAGTATCTTTTAAAAATGTTTCCTTCATTTCCAAACATATCTAGATAAACCACCCTTATTAAAAAATTACCTTTTCTCTACTTAGTGAGTTATCACTTGTAATAGGAGAAGAAAAATAAAGAAAGAAGAATGGAAGGAAAGAAGGTGAAGGAAGGAAGGGATAATGGAAGGGGAAAAAGAAGAATGAAAGGACAAGGAAGAAAAAAGAGAAAGAAAGAAAAAATAATTAAACATAATCAATCATCATATTAAATTGTTCCTGACTCTACATAATATGAAATACTTAGTATCTCACTTCTGCAAAGCAACTCATTGTTTCAAATTTTTCTGACACAGGGTATGATCAATATAGTTATATAGAGTTTGTTTTCAATAGCATACTATAAATGTTTATGTGAAGATTTTTTAGACAACAATAAAAGAATGTTTGGTTAGCTAGATGGCATAGTGGCTAGAATGCTGAAACAGAAATTAGGAAGATTCATTTTCCTGAATTCAAATCTGAATTAAGACTAGCTGTGTGACCTGGACAAATCACATAACCCTGTTTGCCTCAGTTTCCTCATCTGTCAAATGAGTTGGAGAAGGAAATAGAATAACACTCCAGCATCTTTGCCAAGAAAATCCCAGATGGGATCACAGAGTCAGACATTTCTTAGTAGAACTGAAATAAATGAATGAACTGGATGAAGGAGGATATTCTTTGCCTCAGTTATGCACTAGACTTAAACAATGAATGGTTGTGACCTCAGTCAAACAGATTTGTTGAAGACCTCAGCTTAGAAAGGTCAAGGTCTCCTATTTCATCCAGAGTCATCTTCAGTCCTCCTGATCTATATCTATATCTATATCTATATCTATATCTATATCTATATCTATCTATATCTACATTTATATCTATATGCAGGTCATGGCATCACCTCCCTGATGTTTTGGTCATTTTTGATAATGAAGGACAAACAACAGCAACATCAAAAAGAATTTTGATTCAGCATTAACATGAAACATAAAGTACTGATGATAATAAAATGTTATATTGGGACCCCAAGGTAGGATTTGCATTATAACCATCCAGCATTCCAGACAAACACATGGAGGCTCAGGATAGGCTTATTTCCAAACAATAATGATCAGAATATTGCATGTGTAATATTTCCTACCTAGTGTCAATATAGTATATGGAACCTTGGCAAGCCTTCTTCCAACCATGAGTGATGAGGGACTGAGACTGAGTGTTGAAGACTCTTGTTTTACTCAGGCAGCAGAAGGATTGTTGATTCAGGAAAGGCTGAACCTGAACTAAGTATACATACAAAAGCTTTTAGCAAAATGATTTCTCTCTTTCTTCCTTGGTCATTTTGAGCCTCTGGATCAGGAAGGAGCAACATCAAGATCTTCTATCTGGTTACCATGGGTCAGTGAATGAATGGTACTTCTTTTCTTTTGTGTTTATTTTTTTTCCTGATCTTGTGGGAACTAGTACCCTGAGATAGGTAGCATGATCTAAGAGAGGGGAAGATGGGGAAATTCATCAAAGACATAGAAGTCTTCCAGTAGTAACCATAGTCAGTGGCCACAGGAGCTGAGATATATGAAGAACCAGTGCAGCATTGAGTAACTTGCTTGATTCAGTTCAAGCAGTAGATTGGTTAATTAGCTGATATATGTCATGCTCTGCAAGAAGCCAGACCAGCTGAGCAAAGGTGGACCTTTTCCCTAAACAAACTTTGTGGGGACTCTCTAAAGGAAGAAATGAAATCCCAGAACCAGGGGTCACAAAATATTTTTCAATTCTATGTGTTGCCTGCCTTGCTTTTATGCTTTAAATTTAAGCTCACTTCCCTATGCAGGGACTATGATTATGAAGAGGCAAGGTAGCATGTCCTTAATTTGGGGGGTGTTTTTATAATGTCTGTACTTGCTATACTTTTTTTCAATAGTATTTTATTTTTCCAAATACACACAAAGATAGTTTTCAACATTCACCTTTGCAAAACCTTGTGTTCCAAATTTTTCTCACTCCCTCTTCCATCACTCCTCTCCCCAAGCAATGTGATATAGGTTAAACATATCTTGTCATACTTTCTCAGCAAGTATTTTCTTGTAAAAACTAACTAAAGTTAACTGGTATATCATTTATTGGAAAGAATAATGGATGGGGACTCATATTTATACAATTATCTTGCTGCACAAGAAAAATAGAATCAAGAAGGAAAAAAAAAGCTGAGAAAGAAAACAAAATTCAAGCAAACAATAGAAAGAGTGAAAATGCTATGTTGTAGTCCATACTCAGTTTCCACAGTCCTCTCTCTGGGTGTAGATGGCTCTCTTCATCACAAGATTATTGGAATTTATCTGAATTATCTCATTGTTGGAAAGAGCCACGTCCATCAGAATTGATCATCATATAATCTTGTTGCCATGTACAATGATCTCCTGGTTCTGCTTATTTCACTTAGCATCAGTTCATGTAAGTCTCTCCAAGCCTCTCTAAAATCATCCTGCTGAGCATTTCTTATAGAACAATAATGCTCCATAACATTCATATACCATAATTTATTCAGCTATTCTCCAACTGATGGGTATCCACCCAGTTTCCAGTTTCTTGCCACTACCAAAAGGGCTGCCACAAACATTTTTGCACATGTGGGTCCCTTTTTCTTAGGAAAGCTTTTTGAAAAGTTTCATTCCTTTCTCTTTTTTTCCCTCTTGTTAGTGGCTCCTCAAAACAGAGATGGCTTGCTTCCACTTTCCCCCTTTACTTTTTTGTCCCAAAGAGGAAGTGAGGAGTTGAATGTATTTTCCTATTAAAATTCAGAAATTTTATGCTGATACTCATCACACTGAGGTTGGGAAAGTTCGTTCCTCTGCCACATGATCAAGGAATAAGCAACAGGAAGACTAAAGTGTTGAATGAGGAACCCTAATGAATATGTCCTAATGGGAACCACCTGAAGAGAGACAGGTTACAGACTAGTCCCACAGAAACCAGAAAAGAAAATAGAAATCCCCAACATAGAGCTGATCCTTCTCTGAAGTCTCAAATCCCAAACCATCTAGAAATATTCTCTAGCCACAGAATGAACCAAGCCTATGCTTCTATTACAGAGGCTAGACTTGAGAATTTTGAGTGTCAAACTTTTCTTGAAGGATAAGAATATTCATTCAGGTATAAGACTGATTCTATTTTTGTTACTTTAATATTCCTTTCTATTTCAATTAATTTTTTACTATTTTAATACTGGTCTTTGCATGAATCTTCCATATGATTAGTACCTGAAATCTAAGCCTGAGTTAATTTTGGAATTTTTATTTGGACTTAGCAAGGATTGAGAAATAACTTAAATAGCTTCACAATATAAGTTCAGGTCAATGAGGTTGAATAGAGGTGGTTTCCATAGGCCACAGTCTTGCCCCTCCCTAGCTTTCATCTGCTTTGCTTTCCTTTCAAAATATCTTAAAAAGAATATGCTCTAAGTATAACAATCCTTCTCCAAACTGATGGACTTGTCGTTTCCTAAAAGAAAACTCTATGATGTATAGTGACAGAGGCAAGGAGGGAAAAAAGGGAGGTGGGACAAGGGGAAAAAGCAACAAATTTTGAATAGTTACTGGGAGCCCTGAAACCCAACAATACAAAGAAATCTTTATACCCCAGCATATACCTTAGTTCTCAGTGCATCTACTTCTCAGAGATGCTAAATGTGGACTCCTTGGAAGAGATCATTCTTTCCACAGCCAAGCTAGGACTTTATTTTCTCCTAAGTCACAGAAATCTTTGATTCATATATTCTGTTGTCTAGGTTAAGCTCTAATTTAATCTGAATAACTTCTATGGTTTTGTTTATGCATTTTTCTTGAATATTTATTATAGTCCTTTGTGAAATAAATGTTAGGCAAGAGAGAGTTAAGTTGGCTGGGAATAAGCTTTACCCTATCAGTCTAAGTCAGGACTACATTCTACCTGAAGCAGTCAGGAAAATGAATTTTTTTTTCCTAAACCCTAAAAGATCATCATGTTCCTACATGGCAAAATCTGATATATTAAGAGATAAATAGCATCCTTCTTGAATATTAAAGAGAGAAGATAAATTTAACCATAGTTCTCCTCTTCCTTCTCATAAGGGTAGAAATCACAATTTTGCTGGAGATGTGGGATAAGGCAATTTATATAATAGCTCACTAAATAAATGCCTGCAATACATTCCACCTTGCACCCCTCTGACCAAGTTCAAACTTCTAAATAAAAAATATATTAAAAGACAGATGAACAATGGAAAAATGAGTCAAGAACCTGAATATGAATATTTACAATAATACTCATATCTTATGCATATCTTATATGTATAGCAAGATTCCATTGATTAATTACTCCTTTAAATTATCATTTTTCCCTTCTCACAAATCTATATTATAGTTTCTTCATGTTTCTCTATTCCCATTCTTTCCACCTTCATTTCATAACTTATCATAAGTTGTTATTGCCTCTATCGACCCTTTTACCTCATTCAATTGGAGGAAATCTAGCACTAATGGCACCGTTTTTCCAATTTATTTTTAAAACTCCTGGCACTGTGCTCTATACGCTGGAGATACTCAATTAATGAGGATAATATGAAACTGAAGAAATGATTAAGCTGCTTCTCATTTCAACCAAATCCATTCTATTTCCTTGACATTCATTTTCCTTGAATGTGTTTTTTGTTCTTTGATTTGTTCTGCCTTCCCCCACTAAATTGTGAAGCTCCTGCAAGTAAAAATAGGATTTGCTTTTATATATTCTTACTGTCTGGTATCATGGTTCACTTATCTCTTTATAAGTGCCCCTGGTGTCATACATTACCATTTTACTTGTGTTTGAGATTTTGTTTCTCCCATTTGTGGTCAAAGCATGCATTTTTCTACAAGAAAAATTTGCAAAGCCCTTTCCAACTCCTTAGCTTTACTTTTCTAGATCATAAAGTTCTAATTTTAAAATGAGTGAAGATTAAACTGGATGATTTATAAGATTTCTTCTGGCTTTAATATTGTTGTCATATCTACTATGCATCTTGAAGATAGACATGATTGCATTATTCAGACTTCTTGGGTAGAAACACATTTATTTGTTCCCAAAGAAAACTTCCTTTTTCATGATACTATAGTATTGCCAAATAATCTTAGTAACAGAATAATAACTTAATAACACCTCCACAATACTAGACCAGCCCAGAGATATCATAAAATAAGAGGTTTTAATATCTCAAAGGAAGGCTGAATACAAGCAGTGCCTTTATGATTTATCTCCTGAGTCTGTCTTTGTGGGGAAGAAGAGCATCTGGACAAACTTGTGGCATGAAGGAAATGACACTTTTCTGTGAAGAATCTGTAAAGAAACAAATGGGGAGGGAAAAGGAAGAGAATAAGCATTTATATAGATTATATTACATTCCAGTGCTATTATTTCCATTTTATAATTGACAAAACTGAGAGAAACAAAGAATATGTGATTTTGAGGCTAGACTTGAACTTGGGTCTTCCTAACTCCTGAATAGTGCTCTGTTTCCTGTGTCATTTAGTTGCCTTAATGGTATTATTCTTGTTCAGTCATATCTGACTCTTCATGATGCACTTGGAGTTTCCTTGGCAAAGATACTAGAGTAGTTTGCCATTTCCTTTTTCAGATCATTTTATTGATGAAGAAACAGGCAACAAGGTTAAGTGATTTGCCCATAATCACACACTAGTAGGTATCTGAGACCAGATTTTAACTCAAAGACAAATCTTCCTAACTACAGACTCAACACTCTGGGAACGATGGCCCTAGTTAGCTGCCCTTTTGATGATATATGCCTATAAAGCTAGAAAGTATGGATTCCATTCTATGACTTCCACATTCCATAATCTAATCTCTTCTGCTGCTCTTTGTAACAGGAGTCCCACATCCTGACAACTGGTCACCCAGCTTTTGGTTGAACACTTCTTTGGTAGGACATTCACTACCTCCTGAAGCATCTCTTTTTACTTTTGAATAGCTCAAATTGTGAAGAAGTTTTTCCTTTCAGTAACCTTAACTTTTCCCCGTGGCCACTTCTACCCTTTGCTCCTAATTCTGCTTTTAAGGATCCATCTACAAGAATAAGTTACATTCTTCTCTCATATGACACTCCAATAGATCCTTGATGAAAGTTAGCAGGTTTCATTTGATTCTCTTCTGTAGGTTAAACATCTCCAGTACTTTTTCTTAGCCCTCATATGACATAACTTTGTTTCCTTACAATCTCAGGTTCACTCCTTTGGCCATGTTGCAGTTTTTAATGTCTATGTCTAGATATGTCTAAAGTATGATGCCTTCAAATCAAAATAATACCTCAGATTTGGTCTGGTCACAAAATAATGAGATCAATTAATTCCCTCGTTCTATATACAAACTTTTCAAAACAGTTTACTGCTTTTGGGTTTTTTTTTTGGCTGTCTTGTCATACTAATTGAATTATATTAAGCTGCCACAAAATCATTTCCCCACAAACTGCTATTGAGCCATGTTGTCCCCATTCTAAATCCATGAAATAGATTTACTAAACTCAAATGAAGTAGCATTGTTATTTGCCAATAAAATTCTGGATTCTGAATCAGAGGAACTAGTCCAAATCCTGATTCTGCTACTATCTGTATGACCTTGGGAAAATCTTCCTAGACCTCAATCTTCTCAACTGCAAAATAGGCTAAGAGAAAAAGATTCTAACATCTCTTTCAGCTAAAAAACTATTATTCTATGATCTTATCATAGTCAACTTCATTTTCATTATATTCTAGCCCATGAAGACCTTTTTATAGCCAGACTCCTTTATTAATTTTACTTATTAGTTTTGTGTCATCTATATATTTGGTCATTTTGACCATATGCCTTGCTTTGTGTAATTGAAATACTGAGTAGCATAGAACCAAGCACAAATCCTTGGGATATTCCAATAGAGATCTTCCTTAGAAATGACTAACATGGTTACTAGGAATAAGTAGAGAAATCTAAGCTATTTTTATTCAAGAACTGCTAGGAATAGAAACCCACGTCAAAAGAACCGGATGGTAGAGAAGGTGGAGAATTTTCACTGAATGGTGTTATAACAAGTATATGTCATTCAACTTGTCTGTTTATATCCTATGGGTCCCAGAAGACAAAGCAGCATGAACCCCTAGAGAGGTAAAATCACAGGTTAATTTATCTCACTTGAAAAGTCTTATTGCCAAAAACTGCTAAAAGTGACACACTTTCCTCTTTTCTCTTTTAAGGGTCAGAAAGTCAAAACTTGTTTTCCTTTTTCTGCTAAGTGTATTGGTAAGCACACTTTGGAACATATTCTGGCCTGAGAAGATAACAATACATATGCTTTTAGTCATCATTAATCAGACTTCTGATGAAGATTCATTTAAAATATCACCCAGTAATAGCTTCCTATAGCAATAACAAAATAGTTGCATTAATGTTTTTTGTCTGTTGTGGTTTTTCTAGAGCAAGAACTGGATAAACCTTCTGTATAACCTTTAACAGCTGAAGAAATATTTAGTCAGTGAGAAAAGGCTACAAAATGAAGAAATGAAAAATTGTAAATATGCTACTTCAATAACTAACATAAAGCAGTTCATTGCTCAGAAGCTCTGTATTACTTTAATCAAAGTGCACAACTCTTGATGAGTTCCATGGAACATTACAAATCTTTCTCTTTCATCAAGTAAGCTAAAGGATGTGAAGGCATATTAAAAAGTGCTATTACAACATTGTAAGACAGTTATTATTCAATAATTGTGTAATGTCAACATGATTGTCACCATCATGATCATGATCATCATCATCATCATAATCTCTTCTCAAATTTTCTAATGTGATTTAACTAAAAATAGTCCTAGGAAAATACCCTGCTGTGATTTCAGAATTATGATAAAGGTGGATTTAATAACTGATTTTTAAAAATTGAATAAAAGTATTGGGATGTGAACTTTTTTCCCTTTTGCCTTGCTGAAAGCATTTGCAGTACAACCCCAGCAGCAGGTAGGACAACAAGGATGATATATGCCTCCATCTGATTTTTATTTCCTCTGTTAGCTCTCTATGCTTTAAAAAAAGCTTTTCATTCTATATAACTTAGAGATACAGCAATATTCATTAAAAAATACTGTCCTTAAAGGTTGTTTATTTGTTTTTCTAGTGAATCAATGCTATATCTAAGGAGCAATAGTTTGGTCTGTGGAAATGCTTTGATTCCAATAGAGTTTATTGATCAAGTTCTCCAGAATATTTTAAATTCTGTGTTTAGAGAATAGGGAATTTATCATCTGTCTTTCATGAAAGATAGCAATATTTTGATACAATTATAGACAAAAATTTACATTTCACTGGGTTTTGGGTTAGGTGTTGAATTTTTAAAAAACCTTCAATTAAGTGTTATGTAATTTCTCTAGTTTAGTTGTACAATGTTCATTGAACATTGCTTATGTTCCTTATGGATAACACTTCTATAATTTCTGGTAGTGATAACCTAGTCCTAAATTGCCATTATAAATCATTGTTCATTTCCATTGTGCTGTTTGACTCAGCCATTTATTTATTGTTTCTTTGTTGATGCATTTTTTTATTAAAGCTTTTTATTTGTATAACATATGTATGGGTAGTTCCCCAACATTGATCTTTACAAAGCTTTCCATTACAAATTTTACCCCCAGTCCCCTCCCCTCCCCTAGATGGCAGGAAGTCCACTACATGTTAATAATGTTGAAATGCTTGAGAAGTTATGCAAGAAAAATCCTATCTACAAGAAAAAAAAAAGAATCAGAGAAAGGCAACACAATGCAAGCAAATGTCAATAGAGATCATGAAAATGTTATGTTGTGGTCCATATTTCATTTCCCTCTCTCTGGGTGTATATGGTTTTCTTCAGTGAACAATTGGAACTGGTTTGAGACAATTCTTTGTTGCAGAGAGCCATGTCCATCAGAATTGATCATCATGTAATACTGTTGTTGCTGTATATGATGATCTCCTGGTTCTGCTCGTTTCACTCAGCATCAGTTCATGCAAGTCTCTCCAGGCCTCTCTGAAATCATCCTGCTGGTCATTTCTTACAGAGCAATAATATTCCATAACATTCATATACCATAATTTATTCAGCCACTCTCCAATTGATGGGCATCCCTTCAGTTTCCAGTTTCTAGCCACCACAAAAAGGGCTGCCACAAACATTCTTGCACATGTGGGGCCCTTTCTCTCCTCTAAGATCTCTTTGGGATATAGGCCCAGTAGAAACACTGCTGGGTCAAAGGGTATGCACAGTTTGACAACTTTTTGAGCATAGCTCCAAATTGCTCTCCAGAATGGTTGGATCCGTTCACAGTTCCACCAACAATGTATTAGTGTCCCAGTTTTCCCACATCCCCTCCAATTGTTGATGCATTTTTGCTTAAATTTTTATTAATGCTATTTATGGAAAGCCTTTTGATAAATTTTTAGATCTTAGCTTTTTCATGGAGTCCACAAAAAGCACTTTGAGTTATTTTGACAAATCCACGTGGGTGTATATGTTAACAGTATATAATTGTAATAGTAGTTGGTGGGAAATTAAGCATCTATTAATGTTCTACTGTGACAGTTCATGTGATATGGAAGTGATCTTGTGTTCTTGAAGGTTAATCAGAACAGAATATATATATATATATATATATATATATATATATATATATTAGGTATAACAAAATGTAAATGTTTTCAAAAGTATAAGGTTGGTGAGCAACAGTAGTTGTCCAAGGTCCAGCCTAGTTACATTCAGAGAAGTTCATCAGTGGAAGGCTATCCACTAGGATCTCATGAAGATCTTCTAAGCTATACGGAAGTCATAATCTGGACCTGTGGAAAGGTGCTGATCACATTACCTTGAGATGTATAAGTAACAGAAACTATAGTGATACAATAATTAAAATGAATTTAATATTTGATAAACATGAACAAAATGATGATGTTAAACTAAAGAAACAATATGACTACATATTCATTACAATATATTAATACTGGCATAATAATGATAATATATTACAATTTTACATTATAAGTGAAAAATACTTCATTGACAAGACTTTAATGCTCCATGATTTCATTTATATGGGTTTTTCCTCTATCAGTGCAAAACTCAACCCATCAGCACCTTCTCATCCTATATGATTCATAAATAAAACCTATGAAAAATGTGTTTCACTTATGCTTCATCTTGAAAAGCCCAAAATTCTTCACCATAATTTATTATATATCATTGTATAGAAAATAAGTAAAGAAGAGTAGTGTTTTTAGCTATCCAGATATACAAATTCAATTCAAAGAGCAATTACTGAATCACCCAGTAGGCAGCAGGTAACAGGAAGCTGAATGTAATGAATAGAGGATTGAACCTGGATTCATGCCTTACTCCTTTCACATATGAGTTGTATGATTATGGGAAAATCAGAATTTATCAGTGCTCAAGACAACTCACTAAGACTGTAAGTTGTTGATCTGAATCAGTGGTAGAAATGTCTATACCATTTCTTCATTAAAGTGAAATGATAGTTCCTGAATATTTTTTCCAATAGCATTTTATTTTTCCGATTACATGCAAAGATAGTTTTCAACATTCACTTTTATAAGGTTTTGAGTTCCAAATTTTTCTCCCTCCTTTTTTACCTCCTCCCAAGACACCAAGCAACCTGATGTTATATATATACAATAATTTTAAACATGTTTCAATATTAGTTAAGTAGTGAAAGAAAAATCAGACCAGTATTTTTAAAGTTGTAGGTGTTGAAGATACAAAGACAAACATAAAATATCTACATTTAATATGCCTAAATCCTTCTCAGTAGAATAGGTCCAGTGTCCTTGGATGCATATTAAAATTTGCACACATCAACTTTAGTCTTATAAATCCTCTCTGTCCTTTTTAACAAGTAGGTAATTGAGCTCATTTGTATATTTCTCCTAGTTTACTGTTATTACCTCTAGGCTTGTGACCCCTTCCTCACAACATCTGCTTTGGGCAAGGAGCAACTGAAAAATGACTCACTAAATTAAATCAGAACCAAATAAATGATCACAAGACAAACAGGCAGTCCAACAGTTTCTCCCTGACAAATGATGCTCAAAATAGGCCAGGTGAGATTGAAAGAACAAACCATACTTCTTGAAGGGACATTCTAATTGAGACAGTCTGAAGAGGGAAGGTGAGAGTACACAGTGTGAGAACACCATCTGGATGCTCTGCTGTCACAGGTGTTTGAACTGGATGGGGGAAGATGGATTAGCCAGGATCAAATGTTTATTCCCAAATGTCAAAAGTATAATAGTGTGATCCAACACAATTTAACAAACATTTAGAAAATGCCTACCACATATATATGAATTATTTCTCTTTACTACTTCTGTTTTCTTTCTGAGCTTCAAGTGGCATTTCTCAAAACTAGTTAGAGTTTGATGATTTGTAAGCTGGCCTTTGTCATCTCTCCTGATGCTATATTCTTCTCTCTACCTGGAGTACATCTCCAGAGCTCATAATCTCTCTCTAGGGATTAACTGATGATTGACTTAGCACCATGGTCAAACTGTCCTAATTAGTGACTGTAAACCTACTCCATTTTATCTTGCATAATCTAGACCTTCTTTCAAATTCTGTCCAGCAATGCACCTGTGTCTCTTGCCTTATGTCATATTTTTACCTCCTACTTTGGGCATAATAGTCAAAGCAATACTATTTCTCAAGATTTCTAGAAATAGTATGATAATCAACTTTCCAACAGTTCTCTTCCCATGGCTAGTAATCCCTTATAAGTGTTTAATCTTCATATTTTCATATAACTTCCTTGAGTAGATGAACTATCTCACTTTTTGAATTTGTATTCTCAATGCCTAACACATAGTAGACATTTAATAAATTCTTTCCCAATCATTCATTCATTCCCCAGACCTGCAGATCTTACAACTAGAAAAAGTTCAATTTGCTTTTTGTGAAATAAGCATGGTTTTATTTTACAGAATTTTATCCAAGGTTATGGAGAAAATTGTTGATGATCATAGAATCTGAAAATTGGAAAGGGGCTTCAGGAGTTACATGGCTCAAAGAACACCTATTTCCTCAGAGTCTAGCATAATACCTAGCACATAGTAGGGTTAAATAAATGTTGAGTTGCTGAGCAACAATTTCCTTTACAATTTCCTTCAGTGATTGATTGTCTTACCTCCATCTGATTCTCAGTGTTGGGGAATTCATGATCTCAAACACAGCCCATTCTCTTTGAGACAGCATTAGCTCTCAAGAAGCTTTTGCCTTTAGGGTAAAATAAAAATTTCTGAGCCTATAGAAGATGTCCTCAGCCTATCTTTGTACTCTTAATTCATATCAATCTCCTTCACTATGAACATGTTAGTCAAACTGGACTACCATTTATTGCCCAGACTTTTGTGTCATTTCTCCTATAAATATATTATGTGATCATGGGCAAGTTTTTTCACTTCACTGAAGTTCTGTGGTGTGTGTATGTGTGTGTGTGTGTATATGTGTGTGTGTGTATTTTTCTCAACCAAAATAAGAGTTGGACAACATGATCTTCAAGTTTCCTTTCAATTCCAGGTGCTATGATCCTGTGATCTCATCCCTTTAAGCTGGCATTATTGCACTTTTTATTGTCTGGTGAGGCAAATTTCACCTAAGATTATTTCAGAGGATTTATCCCTGATGGGTTAAGGGTTTGGAGATGCATTTGTGGGTGGAGGGAAGACTGTGGGTAAAAATGTAAATTCTCCTGGTATAGGACTTTTAGCTCAGCTAAGAATCTAGTAATGTTAGGGCAATAAGAAGGGATATCTCCAGGTCTGGAAAGCTAAATTAAGAGGAATAGGTAATAATAGAGATATAAAATGAATCTCTTTCATATTAGAGGGTATAGAACTTTAGAAAACAAAATCTATACTAATTGATCTATGTTGAGCCTGACTTGGGTTGATCTGGTGACTCAAACTTGGAAGTAGAAGGAAATGAGATAATTGTAGACAATAGAACCTCTAAAAAAAAAAGTTTGCTCAACAAAGGGAAAGATACAGTGTTGGTTCAATGTGATACAGCTTCCTTTACTGTCACATGGCTGAGGTGTTGCATCTAGTCAAAAGTGTATATTGACTGACATAGTAGTGGGATATCCATCCAATCCATGTGCCAACTATTCATGTACTATGCTTTTATGCCTTAGGGAACCTGAAAGCCATGTCAGCAATTAAAACCTTAGTCCTCTGGACCAAATAAGTCTTGTTTTCTTTTCCTTTTTGGACCTTATTATCTTCATGTCATATGTACCATCTAAATTAGTAGATGCTGTTCCAACAATTGCAGTAGGAGTCAATAAGGACAAACAGGAGTCACAACAAGACTAAAATTGTACATGATCACAGAAAACATGCAGTGTGGTCCTTTGAGGGACTTGGGGACAATCAGTTTCATTTTTCATGTAACATACAATGCTATTGGATTGCCCTTTATTTTTAATAAAATCTCTTTGAGTATAATGTAATTCTAAGAGGAGAAGGGGAGCCAGGTACTAAGCTGTGCAGCAGAGATTTCCCCAGCCCTTTAGATAAAGAGTAGATACAAGAGAAATACAAATGTCCCCTAAAATCATCTGGACCATTGACAGTAGAATCTTTGGCATACTATATAATTTACACTATATAATACACTATATAATTTTCCTTTGTTATATCAAACCATGAGCTTTTTTTTTTTTTTTTTTTTTTTGCTTTTTGCTGAGGCAATTGGGGTTAAGTGACTTGCCCAGGGTCACACAGCTAGGGAATGTTAAGTGTCTGAGATCAGATTTGAACTCAGGTCCTCCTGACTTCAGGGCTGGTGCTCTAACCACTGCGCCACCTAGCTGCCCCGAAACCATGAGCTTTTAAAAAGATCCCATCAGTTGATAAAGTAACTTTCTATGATAAACTGTTAGATATAAGAATTTAAAAAATGTTTTCCCCTATGATTGTAAAGTCTATATTTTTAGAGAAGAAAAGTACTTCGGAGATGATCTAGTCCAATTCATTCATTTTGAAAGAATGCCTTACATATTGTAGCCATACAGTAAATGTTTATTGGAACAAATTATTTAATTTACAGATAAGGAGACAGAACTTCAGTAAAGTCAGTGACTTATCTAAGGTCACTCAGTTAGTTGCTAGCCCTAGCTGAGAGGAGAAGGCAGATCTTGTTATTCTCTCAATTCAGTCTTTATTCTATTTTGTGCTGCTTCTTTGTTGAATATTCAGTAGAGACACTTTAATTTGCTGTCTGATCTTTAAAATTCTTCCCTTATTTTAACATTTCAAATTGACCACTACAAATGACCTGCTCTGCCAATAGATTAAACTGACAAATGTGCTGAAGAGCTTTATCTTTTCTAAAGAATGTAACACAATTAAGCTGTGTCTACAGTCATTGTTTTTTTCTTCTCACATCACTGACAAGAATTCTTTGAAAATTGCTTCATTTGTTTAAAAAAAAGGATTTTTTCTTCAATAGTGGGCATAAAATTCATGTCTGTTTTTTTACTTATCTATAGACAATGCTCTTGTTTGGCCCTGCTCCACTGTAGATACTTAGCAAATGCTAGTTCATGGACTGATCGCTTATTTCAAACCAATTCCAGGTAATCTAAATGTTTCCAATCATAACATTTATAGACAGAGCTGCTGTATCACAAATTCTATTAAATTCTGCATTGGTACACATCAGACCCACCTAACCCTGGGAATAAGACTGAAATGAATGAAATCAATCACACTGAAGACATTTCAACAACCTTCATGTACATATTCTCCTCCATGTCCTCTTAATCGTACTAGGGGGTAATTTCGTTGGTTTTATTATCTTCCATGCATTATGTGTAATCAGATGGATACTGACAGGATTAGACAGGACCCCTGATGTGATAATCATAGTGAAAACTAATAGTTAGTAAAAAAGTAAAGGAGGACTGCAAAGCTGCTGGATTGCACAAATTTGTTAAAGTGACCCAATAGGCAAGACAACCAAATCTGCCTACATCTGAAACTATTGTCAGATTTCCTTGGGTTTCTGTTCAGTGGCAGTCTAGAGAATATATCAACTATCTTTTCCTTTCTTTGAGGATCTCCAACAGAGACTGAACATTGGAAGTGAAGGAGAATAAATCTGACCTAAAAAACTGGTCATTTTTATTTTGGCACAATGATAATTTCCCCATTATATGTTGAGATAAAGAAATACATGTTTTAAAATTAATATGCATATTAAAAATACATCCATCCATATTGCTGTGTATAATTTTGAGCAATTATTAAATAGTACTCATAGTTTTGATCAGTATTTCATCAATATAGGGAAATTTCTAATGAAGAAATTCTCTTTATTAATGAAAGTCAACACTTTCTCTGAAATGTACAGTCGGGCATTTGGCTAGATTAGCTGATTTGTTCGGGGTCATATATTTTAGATCTGCCAGAAGTAGGACTTGAGCCCAGTTTACTGATTTGCAATCAAGCTTTCCAATCATTAGGCCAAACTGTCTCATAACTGGAGCAACTAAATTGCATCTGTATTGACATTTTCTCTAAATGAAACCATAAGAAATGAAAAAATTGCAATTGAATTAAAGTATGGTTCACAAGTTCTCCTCAGAGAAGGAAATAAAGAAGTTGGCAAATTTTATTTTGTCATGTCCACAAAGGCAACAAGAACCATCATTTCATGAGATACCTGATCACCTTGCCTTGCAATGCTCAAGCAAACAATGAAGATAATTATGGCTTGTATATCAATATTTGCTGCAGCAGAAGAAAAAATGAAAATCTATGAATAATTTGCAAAATTTTCTCAACTAAGTCAAAAGATATCTTGATATGTGGTGAAGTCCTTAAAAAATAGACATGGAGATCATGAAAAATATGTTGGAAAATATGGCTTAGGATCAAGAAATGAGTAAGGCTCCTTGGAATGCCTGCATAGCATGAAAATTTCCTTCCAAAAGAGCATCAAAAGGCAAGGAAGACTGAAAAAAAAGTCACTTACACAGTGATTTACTATCATCATTATTATTTTCACCATTAATATTCATACCAAATCATCTTGTGATTGTGTTGGTCTCCAAAGAGAGCACAGCTTTAAAAAAAGTGTCTTTGACTTGTGATTTTGAACCAAGCCAATCCTTTACTAATGGGAAATAAAGGAAAACTCCAAGGGACTGGTTAAAGTTGGAGCAAAGTGTGGCCCATTAACACTATCTCCTACCCTCAACCAAACCTTGTTCCTGTACCCTTTCTCTTTTGTTACATGTTGAGGCAGTGTGTTATAGTGGATAAAGTACTTGCTTCAGAATTAAGGAAGAGCTGGAATAAGATACTTACTAGCTATGTGACCATAGCCAGATCAATTAAACTCTGTGAGCCTCTGAGGTCTCTTCCAGGATCCCATGATCCTATGACTTAATTTCTGAAATAGGTTACAAGGGAAGATTAATCTCTTTTTGACAAAAAATGTTCATCTTGTTATTTGATGGTGGTGAGGAGGAAGTGGCACGGTAAAGAAAGATTGGTCTGATATTTAAAAAAAAAAATCCTTAGGGGAATTATCTCATAAAAAGCTTTTAATACTACTGGCCTGTGTCCCTCCATCATTCTTCTTTTTCCTTAACTAGGGATGTTTAGACTGCTAGTGGCTCAGGGACCTTGGACAAGAACATTACCCTTGCTTTGCCTTATTTCCTTTCTTGGAAAATAGAGCTAATAACATTGTCATCTATCTTTTTCCCAAGGCTATCAGGAGATAGTGGAAGGACATTAGAGAGCATTTGAATTAATGTGACTGTAGTTATTGTTGCTGCTAACCTTAGGACCCCCCACCTTGATCTACAAAGCCATTTTTATTTTGCTGATAACATTTACAATCTACCCACCCTGCTCCAACATTTGTCAGTGAGGAAAGAAAGAGAAGGCTTTTTCCCCTTAAATAATTCCAGTAATATGATTTCTTTGTTAGAGTAATTGCTTTCCAGTTGTCATTGACATCCCTATGTGATGGATTGTCTAAGTTTAATTATCTACTCATGGGTTTTTTTTATTGTTGTTTCTCCTCTTTATTCTGTTTCCCAGTATTTGTTGCAAGCAACATATTTTATGCAGTTCTGTTCAAAGATAGCTAAAAGGTACTGCTTAAACGGTCTTTGAAAATCTACTAAAAACTGTTAGGGAATGGGAATAATAGGATTATCAGGGAAACCATTTCAATGTTTAAAAACAAGTTAATGGGCTGCAGATTCTGCTCCATCCCAGGCTAGAAAATAAATATAGGTATATTTTGCATAAAATTGTCTGTAATCAACAACAATGTGAGGAATGCATCATATTTGTTATATATAAATATATATTATATATGTAATATATATATATACAATATAATATATATAGTATGTATTTATATATATAAATATAAATTTTAAAAATCTGAAATAATTTTGGAAAACAAATGAGGAAACATCCTAAAGTGTACCAGTTCATAGGCCCAAGTCAAAATTCCGTTGATTGCAGCCCTATTCACAACAGAGAAGCATTAAGTTATAAATATTTTACTTGCTGCTTCTGGAACTCTGAGGAAAAAAATACAAATAAAATTCTTGAGAGCATATCAAATTAAAATAGGTTCTAAATGTTCTATGACACTATATCCTCAATTGCTCTACTTATTTGGTCTCTTGAAAAGTGGAGATGAGAGTTTCTGGAAATCTCACATTCCATTTTTAATCAATTACTTTCCCGAAATCCACATGTTCCACCAGAACTCTGTACTTTTCCATCGTACAGATCTTCTGGGAAGGAGAATTTTACCCTTCTTCAATGTGGGTGATAGCGTTTTGTTTTGTTTTGTTTTTCAAATCAATCTTCCAATTCCTCTAACTAGATATTAAACTGGAAGCTAGGGGATTTCTGAGAAAGAAAGTGTTATCCTCTCTTTCCAGGACATGATGGAATTTTTTGTATCTAGTTATCTGGCCAACTCCTTCTTCACCCTTCTCTTCTCCCAGCTATTATAAATCTCGGAGGTTCTCTGTTGAGATGCTGTATCATTACTGTCTCTTTATCTTTATCCTAGATCTCCCCTTTTCTGAACTTCTCCTTCTAGCTTTGAAACTGTTGGAATAATCCCTGACAATTATTAATTAATTATTATTATTATCTCTTTCTCTTTCTCCTTCTACTCACATGATTAAGCAGGAGCTTGTTTTATCCCCACAACATCTCTTGCATCCATGCCATTCCTTCCAATCAAACATAACCATACTAGTAAAGACTAATCACTTCTTGCCTAGACTATTGTCATAACCTCTTAATTGGTCTTCTTACTATAAATTTCTTCCCTGACCCAATCCATCACCACTCAACTGCCAAAATGATTCCCTTAAAGCATGAGTCTGACTGAGTTAACAGCTACCTTGCTCAACAAACTTTAGTGACTTCCAATTACCCCTAGATACCCATTATAGCATGTGACACACAATAAATACTTGTTAATTGATTGACTGATTGATTAGTCTCTCAGCACACCCAAAATGCTCTTGCCCAGCCCTACCTTTTAGTCTCAGATCTCTGTAAAGACTGATTTTTATAGTGTTGTGATTCTGGCTGCCTTCTGATCATAGCACTATCGGCACAGAGCTAACTCTCCATTTTAGGATTATTTTAGAACTAAATAACAGTGTTAATTAGGCTAGACTTGTACTCCAGGAAGGTCCTATTCACCCTGTAGGGACCTAGAGAAGCCCCAGAGAGCCTCATCAAAAGTGCCCTTCTGAATCAGTCCTAGAATCTAGGGATGCCTTGCAGGTATTCCACATCAAGGTTGTCTGCCTCTACTTTGTCCAGTCAATCAACCATTCACTGATTAAGCTTCTGGTGTGTAAGACACTGTACTAAGTACTTGAGACATAAAGACAAAAAGAAAACTATTCTCTGCCAATCCTCAAGAACCTTCTATTATGTTGGGGTTAACCATGTAAATAGACAAACCATATGTATGATATTTGGGGGAAGAAGAAAATACTAACAGATAAGGGAATGAGGAATAAAGTTAGCCTTGAAAGAAGCTAGGGATTCTAAGAGGTAGAACTAAGGGATGGACATTCTGGGCAAGTCATTTTGCTGGGACTCTGACCTCATTGAGGAAACTGCAAATATTGTTGGATCCCAATGCATGTTCCTCTGTTTACTGCTCTCACTCTTTCAACCATGCAGAAATTACTATTCTATGAAGGGTTTAGCACTGATTATTCCAACTCCAGCCCAGGATCATAATCTTTTATTTTCCCCTTTGAAATGCCAGAAATTTTTTGGTATTTTGTAATTATGCAATTGGGGGGAATTTTATTAGTGGCCAAATTTTCCACATGGGAATCAAGGAAGAAAGAATTTCATCCTCAGTACATAAAGTTCACCTCAAAGGCTACTTCCCTTAGGAAGTCTTTCCTGATTGATCTAGCTTTTAGTGCCTTTTCCTGAAAACTACCTATATTTTATGTATGCTTATATACAAATATGTAGTCTTTCCTTCTTAAAATGTAAGATCCTGGAGGACAAGGACTATTTCATTTTTTCCTCCCTATTTCTGGTGTCTGGCAGGAAATAAAGACAATAAATGCTTATTCATTGCAGTCAGTCAGTCCAAAAACATTTAATGCCGGGCACTGTGCTAAAACACTTGGTGATATAAATGCTCTGAAGTTCCCCACAATCAAATTGGGGAGACAATGTGTAAACAATTGTGTATACTCAGCATACAGGGTACATGGGAGGCTATTTCAGAGGAAAGAAAAAATTGAAATAAAGGACAGCAGAGAAAAGCTTTTTTCAAAAGGTGAAATTTGAGTTGAATTGGAGACCTATTTCTACAGTAACCTGGTAGAGGGAAGGTTACTTATGGAAGAAGCATAATATAAAGAGTTTCATAAGATAAATAAAACTCACTACTTCAAAGTAATCAGGAATAAAAATAATGTCAATATGAAGGCACATTTGAAGAGATTTGGAGATCTGTAGCTGTTGCCATGTCTCCATTTATATTCATAGGTTTAAAAATTTTCCTGGCTGTTTTACAAAAGACAAAGGTTAAAGTGAAAATGTAGTTTACAACATCTAAATTATTTTTTAGTTTCTTGTACTTTATTTTCTTCCTGGTCACTGTTAACATCCAAAGTACCTTGAACCGATGTTAGCTATCCTACTGGGCAATCTAGACTGTGGGTTGGAGCAAGGGGGTGAGTAACACATAGAAAACATTATAGTTCTTCAGCATGGCTCACTGAATAAGCCTTAGACTTGGATTTCAAATCCTTTTTCTAACATTTAACAGCTGGGTGGTTATAGGCCAGTCACTTTATCTCTTTGATATCCAGTTTATTTATCTATAAAATGAGGACAGTAATATTAACTGAACTACTTGCTGTACAGAGATTAAACAAAGTGCTTTGTAAACCCCACAGTATTGTGGAAAAGCAAGTTGTTATGATGTTTCAAGAATCTGATTTCCCTGATGTTTGTGTTCCCTCCATCAATGCAGATCAGCATCTCCTCTAAATCACTTAGTGAATGGTTTTATTACTTGTCCTGGTGGAGGAAAAAAATCAGTGATGACATAGAAGAGCTCTGGGATATAGCAGGGTAATTCTGAGATAACAGACACACTCAGTTACCAGCCCACACAAGTAAGTGCCTAATAAATGCTAATTAACTGAGGAGCACTAAAAGTATTTCTAATTTGATAGTACCTGCTAAAGCTGGAACTTTGAGGGAGCATATTTTGAAAAACTAGGATCTTACTAAGAGGAGGCATCAGAATATTATGGATACATCACAAATATACTTAATTTTTTCTCCATGCTCTCAACAAGTCATCCTCTTTGAACTTCAGTTTCCTCAAAATTAAAATGGAACTGGACTAGAGGCCCTTCAAGATCCCTTGTAGCCCTACCATCTATGGGGTTATATTTCTATAATCTAAAGTCTTTGCTGTGAAATATTAGCAGTGGACACCTAATGAGCTAAACAAATAAATTTTAAGCAGGTCAATTTTCAAATTTTATTTTTACGTTTTAACATGGCTCCTCTTCTCTGGGAATCCTATGTGTAAGGTTAGCCAGCCTTAAATGTAGAGAGAGCCCCACATATAATGAAGGCTTGCATATGGTGAGGGACTCATATGTAGTAAGGACTGAACCCCCATCTGTAATATGGGGGTGTTGTGTGACTCCAAAAGAACATTAGGCTTCACTAGTCTTTTCATCCCCCACCCTTGTCCAAGAGAGATTTTCATTCCTGTTGGAAAAGGAAATGGGAGGCTGTGGTTAGAAGCCATTCTGTTCTCCTCAGGAAAAGTAGGTAGTGGACCAGAATTATATCTCCCTTAAATATTTTTAGTTTATAAGAAATTATTGGATTCAATCTAATTTCTGATTGCTATATCATTATTTGGGACCCCTTTCCTACCAAATACCAATTCCACAAGACATAATGAATAGCAAAGAAATCCATTTATCTAAATCATAACAAAATAAAAATCAGAGAAGGTACATAGGAGGACATATACTATACCAGATAACACAGAATGAACGAGTAAAGGAGTTCTCCCTTTGGGAGCAAAATAATTCAGATTAACCAAGAGAGAGTTCCAGATCTCAATTAAAGAGAAAACTCTCCAAAGTCTCTAAGCTAAGAGTAGGGATATTATGGGGCTGCTAGCTCCTCTTTTATATATTCCCAGAGACTTTTCCTCCAGCATCCTTAAGTAGGGTTAGCCTCTTCCATTTCATTTCTCAAAGCTATAAATCAGAAACACCTGATATGATGATGCTTAAAGAAAACTGGATACGAATTAATCTCACTCTGACCAACTGCATCCAATCCTCATTAAAGACAGGACATTCATTTCCACTTTTAAGGAAACAATCTTATATTAATGGACTTTGGGACCATAGTTACAGAAATAATATTATAAAGTTGGCATCCTTCAACCATTGCTTTCAGTATAAATATCTGTCAATGTCCCCTCCCTCAGACAAATAATTCCACCTCTTGCTGCTTTTCCAGGTTTCTCTGCACTTGATTTCTGAAATTAAAATCTGAAAGGTTCAGGTCCCTTAAAACCCTCATTTCTGCTAGGCAAGTGTAATAGATTAATAAAATCAACTAATCTTTGCTAATATGCTAGCTTTCCCAAAACTATCTAATTCCTTAGCCTAGTTGAGATGTACAAGTTCTTAGGAAAACCCTGAAGTAAAGATGCTAACGACTAGAATTTCAAGCAGCATGGGAAGCTTCCTTTGGTCAGGAGATCATTCTGTATCCCTCAAACTACATCATCTTTGAGTAAGAGCTGTTGAAATACAGGAAAACTATGTACAGGCTTGTAGTAGGAGGTCCAGGAATTGGCACTATTTCTCTGCTTCTCATCACCCTGAATATTTCACTCTTGAGGCTCCAACACAAATGGATTCTGAAAGGTCTTTTTAGAGAAGCTGATCCATGGAACAAGTACTTTTTGAGTGATAACAATCCTACTTTAAAGCTCTCAATTATATAAATCATTAAGGGACATCAGTAGATGTCCAATTGCTTTTAATTTATAGTCTTGGGAGTGTGAAGGGTATAATTAAGCACTCAACCTTCCTGATAGAAAGGTTGCAGGCTTAATGTATGTAGAGTACTTTGAATAGGCACAGGGAACATCTCCCTGGAATTTAGGACCAAAGGAATTCAATTTCTGGTATAACATTTGTACCATATGACTTATTTTGAGCATAGTTATAATTACTAATGTTTTATCATAAAATTACCATCTTTTCAAATAAACAAGTCATGTGGACCACTTTGGTAGTCAAGTGAAGCCTATGGGACCTTTCCCAGGAAAATATCTCATTAAGAGTTCATAACTGAATGAAATGTTAAATTTGTTAAAGACTAAAGAAAATGAATGTGTAAATTTTTTTCCCAATAAAATTTACAGATCCACTGAAATCTCTGTAGACCACAGGCTAAGAACCTCTATTTCAAAGGTTAAAGAAAAATCACTTCTCTGCATTTCCATATGAAGGACTTCTTATATAAGTGAAATCATAAGTCTATCCAAAGAAATAGATCTTTCTTGAGACAAAAATTGAAATGAACTTGATTGGATATACCTTGCCAGTGACTTTGTTTTCTCTGCTTCCTGTATATTCTCTGATGACTCAATCTTAACATCCTTGAACCATACGTGTCAAGCTATATCCAAAGAACAACAGACCTCAATCTAATTAGGCACAGAGGTCACCATGAGTATGGCTCACAATTCATCATTGCACTTAGTAACAACTGAACTTTAGACCTTCCAACCTGCATAAAGAACAATTGAAACTATTTTGAACAAAGGTGAAATAATGAAAATTTCTACCAAATTGAATATTTTTCTTATCTAAGATCTTTTCTACTTAGGACTAAGAAACTTTATTATTCTTATTATTATTATAAATTAAATTTTCTGTTTCATATTGAAGATGGATTGGGGAATCAGTAATTTTTTCCTTTAGCTGTGAAGTATACTTTCTTATTCAATTATTACCTTCTCTAATAGCTCTTCTTGTCCCACAATTATCTCTTCTAACAATATATATAAACTTTTATGTGTACATTTGTATAGATATATATAATATACCTATACATATGGTAAATCATATATAGATCTACATACAAACATATCTGGTAATATTGCACTAATGTTCTCCTTGAGGACTCTCTCCTTGAGGGGTCCTATAATTGTGATAAGCATGGAGATGGTTACCTGCAATATAATAATGACAATAGTAATATTTATATAGCATTTAATATATACCAGATATTGTGCCAAGTGCTTTAAATTATTATCTCATTTAATTCTCACAAACACCCTGGAAGTTTAACCCCATTTTAGATATTATCCCCAATTTAGATAATGTCATCATTTAGATATTATCCTCATTTTATAGATGAAGAAATGGAGACAGAGACTAAGTGATTTGCTCAGGGTCACACAGTAAGGCAGGATTTGGCCTTCCTTCCCTCATTTCTCAGACCTCCTTAACTCTAGGCCCAGCAATATATCCACTGCAACAGGTAGTTGCCCAAATATATTAAAGTTATTAGGGGACTCCTGTCTTCAGTTTGCTAAGTCCATTACTACTTAACAAATTTGCTAATTTCTTTTCTTTCAGAGAAAAATATAGCTATCCTCCTTAAAAGAGTTTATAATTTCTGTTCCTTCTTTCTGAGGACATTCAATAAAGAGACTTAGTTTCTCAGAGATAAACTTGGTGTTTGATGACTTGTACAAGGCAGAGAAAGACCAAGGAAATAAAATTGATTTTGCTTTTCTGTGTATTCCCAGCCCTTAATGAAGTCCCTGCCATGTGGCAAATGCTTTTTTTTTTTAATTCTGTTGTTTCTATTGTGCTCAATTCTTTGTGACACCATTTGGAGTTTTCTCAGTAAAGATACTGAGGCAAAGGAGCTTGGATAACAACCAAGAATCTACTACCCAGAAAGATTGAGCATAATCTTTCAGGAAAAGAAATGGACCTACAACAAAGTAGGAGGCTTTTAATTACTTTTGCTGAAAAGACCAGAACTAAACAGAAAATTTAATCTTCAAATACAAGACTCAAGAGAAGCATAAAAGGGTAAACAGGAAAGAAAAAAAAGCATGTTATTTAAAGGTTAAACTGTTTACAATTTATAAGGGAAGGTAAGGCTTGTAACTCTTGAGAACTATATCTTTATTAGAGCAGCTGGAAGGGGTATACATAGATAGAGGGTGTGGGTACAAGGTAACGTTGATGTGATGATATAAGAGAAAAGAGACAAGAAGGGGTGAAAAAAAAGGATTGTACTGGGAGAAGAGGAAAAGGGAAATAAATTGGTTTCAATCAGATCACATGAAAAGGCACAAAAGATCTATTACAGGAGAGGGAAAGAAAGGAGAAGGATGAGCATTGTCTGAATCTTAATCTCATCAGACTTGGCTCAAAAAAAAAATAATAACATACATGCTTACTGGGGTGGAGAAGTTTGCCTTATCCTATAAGGAAGGAGAAAGAGAAAAGGGAAGGAAGGGGAGGGGCAGGATAGAAGGGAGGGCAGAAACAGTAGGGGAAAGGGATAAGAGAAAAAAGGAGTGATAGAAAGGAGAGCAAATTAAGGGGTATGGTCAGAAGAAAATACAGGTGAGGAGTAACAGATCGGAAAGAGAGAAAAAAAAGTATAAATGGGAGAAAATAGGATGGAGGGAAACAAATAGCTACACACAAAGTACAGGTAAAAATGCAGAGCAAAAACAAAAAAAAAAAACCAACACAAAGCCAAGAATAGCAATCCTTTGTCAGCAAAAGCAAAAACAGATCTAACTGAAAAAAATAAGGAAGTCCTACATCTTGCTAAAAAACACTAAATAGATAATGAAGTTATATCTATCTATCTATATCTATGTCTATATCTGTAGATCGAGATCTAAGTGTAGATTTCGATCTATAGATGTACCAAGTGGTGCAGCATCCAAATTCTTAAAAGAGAATTTGTCAGTTATAGGAAGAAATAGATAGCAAAACTATTTGGGGTGCCTCCACTTCCCTCTCTTAGAATTAGACAAATCTCACCGCAAAATAAATAAGAAGTCAAGAAGTTGAATAGAATCTCAGGAAACTTAGATACAATAGACCTCTTGAGAAAAATGAGGATAGAAAAGAATATGTTTTTGTCAGTGATACATGGCACCTACATAAAAATTGACCATGAATTAAGGCATAAATACTTCACAATCAAATGAAGAAAGGCAGAAATAATAATAAATGTGTTCCTTTCAAATCATGATGCAATAAAATTATATGCAATAAAGGGTCATAGGAAGATAAACTAAAAATAATTTGGAAATTAAACAATCTAATCCTAAAGAATGGGTGGGTCAAACAATAGATCATTGAGAAAAAATCAATAATTTCATCCAAGAAAATGACAAAAATTATACAACTATCAAAATTTATGGGATTCAGCCCAAGCAGTTCTCAGGGGGAAATTTTTTTTTCCTGTTTAACTATTAGTTGGATTTATTTATTTATTTATTTTTATTTTATATTAATACTTTTTATTTGCAAAACATATGTATGGGTAATTCCTAAACATTAACCCTTACAAAGCTTTCTGTTACAAATTTTCCCCCCTACTCCCCACCCCTCCCCTAGATAGCAGGATATCCACTACATGATAATTATGTTAGAATACTTAAATCGAATATATGTGTAGTTATTGCCACACATCATTTTTTGTTCAGGAGAAATCATATCTATAAGAAAGAATAATCCTATAAAGGAAATACAATGCAAGCAAACATGTTGTGGTCCACATTTCACATCCCTCTCTCTGGGTGTATATGGCCTTCTTCACTGAACAATTGGAATTGGTTTGAAGCATTTCATTGTTGAAGAGAGTCATGTCCATTAGAACTGATCCTCATATAGTACTGTTGTTGCCGTGTACAACGATCTCCTGGTTCTGCTCATCTCACTCAGCATCAGTTCATGCAAGTCTCTCCAGGCCTCTCTGAAATCATCCTGCTGGTCATTTCTTACAGAGCAATAATATTCCATAACATTCATATACCATAATTTATTCAGCCACTCTCCAATTGATGGGCATTCACTCAGTTTCCAGTTTCTAGCCACTACAAAAAGAGCTGCCACAAACATTCTTGCACATGTGGGGCCCTTTCCTTCTTTTATGATTTCTTTGGGATATAAGCTCAGCAGGAAATTTTTATATCTCTAAATGCTTACCTGAATAAAATAGAGAAAGAAAAGATCAATGAATTGAGCATGCAACTAAGAAAAGTTAGAAAAAGAACAAATTAAAAAAAAAACAATTAAATACCAAATTAGAAATTATGAAAACCAAGGGAGAGATTAATAAAATTAAAAGTAAAAAAAATTGAACTAATAAATAAAACTGAGTTGGTTTTATGAAAAAAAATCAATAAAATATATAAACTTTTGGTTAATTTGATTAGAAAAAGAAAAGAAGAAAACCAAAGTACCAGTATCAAAAATGAAAAAGAAGAATCTACCACAAATGAAGAAGAAATTCAGGCATTTTGTCCATCTGTAGGCCAACAAATCTAACAATCTAATTGAAATGGACAAATGTGTAAAATATAAATATCCCAAATTAACAGAAGAGAAAATAAAAAACATAAACAATCTCATTTTAGAAAAAGAAATTAAACAAACCAATAAAAAACTCCCTAAGAAAAAAGTCTCCAGGGTCAGATAGATTTATAGTTAAATTCTAATAGCATTTAAAGAACATTTAGCTTCAGTACTCTATGAACTATTTGGAAAAATAGGTGAAGAAGGAATCCTGCAAAAGTCTTTTTATGACACAAATATGGTGCTGATACCTAAAAGTAGGAAGGACCAAAAGAGCAAAAGAAAATTGCAGACCAATTTCTCTAACTAATATTGCGGCAAACATTTTAAATAAGGCATTAGTAAAGAGATTAAAGCAATTTATCACCAATTCATCACTAAGATCAAATGAGATTTATACAGGATTGCAGAACTAGTTCAATATCAGGAAAACTTTTGATATAATTGACCATATCAAAAACAAAACTAACAGAAATCATATGATTCTCAATTCTTGCAGAAAAAGCTTTAAACAAAATACCCATTCCTATTAAAAACACTAAGAATATGCTGCTTCTTAGCATAAAAAGAAATGATATTTAAAAAAAATAATAAGCAATGTCTATCTAAAACCATGAGTAAGGATTATATGTAATACAAATAAGCTAGAAACATAATCAATAAGATTAGGGGTAAAACAATTGGAAAAATATCAATTGCTCATGGGTAGGTCAAGCTAGCATAATAAAAATAAGAATTCTGTCTAAATTAATCTACTTATTGATTGCCATAGAAATTAAACTGCCAAAATATTATTTTATAGAGCTAGAAAAATAATACCAAAATTCACTTGGAAAGATAAAAGATCAAGAATGTCAAAGGAATTAATGCAAAAAAAAAAAAAGATAGTGTCATCAAAATTGTTTGGTACTGGCTAAGGAATAGAGTGGTGAATTATAAGAATAGACTAGTGGTGAATTACAGGAATAGACTAGGAACAGAAAATACAAAAGTTCATGACTATAGTAATCTACTGTTTGATAAACCCAAGACTTCTGCTTCTGAGATAAGAATTCACTATTTGACAAAACTTGTTTGGAAAATTGGAAACTAGATACAGATCAACATCTCATAGCCTATATGAAGATAAGGTCAAAATGGGTATATGATTTAGATATATATATAAAGGATGATAAAAAGTAAATTAGGAGAACAAGGAATAGTTTACCTGTCAGATCTATGGAGAAAGAAGGAATTTATGATGAAGCAAGAAATAGAGAACTTTATGAAATGCAAAATGGATAATTTTGATTACATTAAATTTAAAAATTTTTATAAAAATCAAAACCAATATAGCCAAGATTAGAAGGGAAGCAGAAAGCTGGATAACAATTTTTATAGTCAATATTACTCATACAGGCCTCAGTTTTAAAATATAGAGAGAACTGGGAGGCAGAGCCAAGATGGCGGAGTGAAAAGGTGACTTTCTGCCTCTCCTCTGGATTTCTCTCAAATCAACAATAAAATAAGCCTCTGAACTGATCTTCAAGTCAATGAACTCAGAAATATTTGGGCACTGCTTTCTGGACAACTTCATATCAGGTTAGTCCAACTCAGACAGAGAGATAAATAGACGACTCCTGTGTAGGCCGGAAGTGAGGGTGGGACTCAGCTCAGCTCATCGTGGCAGAAATTCCAAACTCCAAACACCTGGAGTTTATCTGAGGCACTCAGGACACTCTGCCCTGATTGGGGGCAGGTGTTCTGGCAGACTTGCCTTGTTTAAGGAATAATTCGGACTTAGTCCTAGCCCCCACCGGCCCAGCACCTTAAGTTAACTCGCTGAGGTGCCCCAGGGCAAAGCTTTTCAGCCACCGTTTTTTTTTTCCCCTACCTTAAAGAGATATCCACGCTGTCTAAAAAAATGAAGAAGCAAAAGAGAGCTCTCACCATAGACAGCTTTTATCAAGGCAAAGAAGCATTGACCCCAGATGCTGAGGTTCCTTTAGATAAAATACCAGATGAAGGTATTAAAGACCATCACTGGTCACTTTTTCAGAAGGCCTTTCTGGAAGATTGCATAAAGAACCTCAAAAGAGAGCTGGAGGATAAATGGGAAAATAAACTGAAATCAGTGCAAGATGGATAAAATATCTTCCAAGAAGGATATGATGCCCTGCAAAAGAGATATGAAAAAGACACCAATTTATTGAAAAATAAAATTAGTGAAGTGGAAAAAGAGTGCAATGAACAAATTGGCCAGTTACAAAAGGAGCTTAAAAAGGTAACTGAAGAAAACAACACTTTAAAAATAAGAATTGAACAAATGCAAGTAAATGACTCAATAAGACTTCAAGAATCAGTCAAACAAAAACAAAAAAATGAAAAATTAGAAGAAAATATGAAATATCTCCTAGGAAAAACAACTGACTTGGAAAATAGATCTAGGAGAGACAATCTAAGGATTATTGGACTTCCTGAAAGCCATGATGAAAAAAAGAATCTAAACACTATCTTCCAGGAAATCCTGAAAGAAAACTGCCCTGAGATTGTAGAATCAAAGGGCAAAATCACCATTGAAAGAATTCACCGATCACCTCCTGAAAGAGACCCCAAAATTAA
>JAJPUD010002662.1:25435-41375 GCA_023553655.1 Myrmecobius fasciatus | reverse complement strand
GAAATTCCATTCCAAATAGCAGATGATAGGATAAAATATTTGGGAATTTATCTGCCAAGAAAAAGTCAGAAACTATACGAACTAAATTACAAAACACTTTCCACACAAATAAAATCAGATCTAATCAATTGGAAAAATATTAAGTGCTCATGGGTAGGCAGAGCGAACATAATAAAAATGACAATACTACCCAAACTAATCTACTTATTTAGTGCCATACCAATCAAACAAACTCCCAAGAAATTATTTTACAGATCTAGAAAAAATAGTAGCAAAGTTCATTTGGAAGAACAAAAGGTCAAGGATTTCAAGGGGATTAATGAAAAAAAAAAGGCAGATGAAGGTGGCCTTGCTGTACCAGATCTAAAACTATATTATAAAGCAGCGGTCATCAAAACCGTTTGCTATTGGCTAAGAAATAGAGCAGTCAATCAGTGGCACAGGATAGGTTATCAGGACAATCTAGGCAATAACCTTAACAATTTAGTGTTTGATAAACCCAAAGACCCCAGTTTTGGGGATAAGTACTCACTATTCAGCAAAAACTGCTGGGAAAATTGGAAACTAGTGTGGAAGAAATTAGGGCTTGACCCATACCTAACACCACATACCAAGATAAGATCTAAATGGGTTCATGATCTGGATATAAAGAGTGATTTTGTAAACAAGTTAGAGGAACGTAATATAGTTTACCTCTCAGACCTGTGGAGAAGGAATAAATTTATGTCCAAAGAAGATCTGGATCTCCTAATTGAACACCAGATAGATAATTTTGATTATATTAAGTTAAAAAGTTTCTGTACAAACAAAACAAATGCATACAAGATTAGGAGGGAAGCATCAAATTGGGAAATCATCTTTACATTTAATGGTTCTGATAAAGGCCTCATTTCTAAAATATATAGAGAATTGTCTCATATATATAAGAATTCAAGCCACTCTTCAATAGATAAGTGGTCAAGGGATATGAACAGATAATTTTCAGATGATGAAATTGAAACCATCTCTAGTCATATGAAAAGTTGCTCCAAATCACTATTGATCAGAGAAATGCAAATTAAGACAACTCTGAGGTACCACTACACACCTGTCAGATTGGCTAAAATGACAGGAAAAGATAACGATGAATGTTGGAGGGGATGTGGGAAAACTGGGCCACTGATACATTGTTGGTGGAACTGTGAACGGATCCAGCCATTCTGGAGAGCAATTTGGAGCTATGCTCAAAAAGTTGTCAAACTGTGCATACCCTTTGACCGAGCAGTGTTTCTACTGGGCCTATATCCCAAAGAGATCTTAGAGGAGGGAAAGGGCCCCACATGTGCAAGAATGTTTGTGGCAGCCCTTTTTGTAGTGGCTAGAAACTAGAAACTGAAGGGATGCCCATCAATTGGAGAATGGCTGAATAAATTATGGTATATGAATGTTATGGAATATTATTGTTCTGTAAGAAATGACCAGCAGGACGATTTCAGAGAGGCCTGGAGGGACTTGCATGAACTGATGCTGAGTGAAACGACCAGAACCAGGAGATCATCATACACAGCAACAACAATAATACATGATGATCAATTCTGATGGACATGACTCTCTGCAACAAAGAATTGTCTCAAACCAGTTCCAATTGTTCACTGAAGAAAACCATATACACCCAGAGAGAGGGATATGAAATATGGACCACAACATAATATTTTCATGATCTCTATTGACATTTGCTTGCATTGTGTTGCCTTTCTCTGATTCTTTTTTTTTTTTGTAGATAGGATTTTTCTTGCATAACTTCTCAAGCATTTCAACATTATTAACATGTAGTGGACTTCCTGCCATCTAGGGGAGGCGAGGGGACTGGGGGTAAAATTTGTAATGGAAAGCTTTGTAAAGATCAACGCTGGGGAACTACCCATACATATGTTATACAAATAAAAAGCTTTAATAAAAAAAATAGAGAGAACTGAGTCAAATATTTAAGAATACAGTCATTCCCCAGTTGATAAATTATCAAAGACAATTTTCAAATGAAAAAATAAAACTATCTATAGTCATGTGAAAAAATTGTCTAAATCAGTATTGATAAGAGAAATGCAAATTAAAACAACTCTGATATCAGATTGGCTAAGTTGACAGTGGAAAATAATGATAAATGTTGGAGGGGGTATGGGAAAACTAGGGTAGTATTGCATTTTTGGTGGAGCTGTGAGTTGATCCAGCCATTCTGGAAAGCAATTTGGAACTACACCCAAAAGGCTATTAAACTGTGCACAGCCTTTGATCCAGCATTGCCATTATTGGATCTGTATCCCAAAGAGATCATAAAAGAAGGAAAAGGACCCATATGTGCAAAAAAAAAATTGTAGCTTTTTTGTGGTATCAAGGAACTGGAAATTGAGGGGATGCTTACCAACTGGGGCATGTTGAAAAAGTTATAGTATATGGATGTAATGGAATACTATTATTCTATAAGAAATGATAAATAGGGTGATTTCAGAAAATCCTGAAAAGACATATGAATTGATAGTGAAGTGAATAGAGCAAAAGAACATTGTATACTGTAACAACCAGCTAATGTGATGATAAACTGATATATTTATCTCTCTTTTTTTCTTTTTGCTGAGACAATTGAGGTTAAGGGACTTGCCCAGGGTCACACAGCTAGGAAGTGCTAAGTGTCTGAGGTCAGATTTGAACTCAGGTTCTCCTGACTTCAGGGCTGGTGCTCTATCCACTGTGCCACCTAGCTATCCCTAGACTTAGCTCTTCTGAACAATATAGTGATCCAAGACAATTCTAATAGACTTTGAATGCAAAATACCATTTATTTCCAAAGAAAGGACTAAGACTAAATGTGGATTGAAGTATATTATTTTCATCTTTTTTTGGTATGGTTTTGTTTTGTTTTCTTTCTTGAGGTTTTCCCTTTTTGTTCTGATTTTTCTTTCCTAACATGACTCATATGGAAATAAATTGATTATATAACCAAATTGTTGGCTGTCTGAGGAAGGGGGAGATAAAGAGGGAGGGGGGGAAATGAAATTCAAAATCTTATGAAAACAAATGTTGAAAACCATCTTTATTTGTGATTGGAAAAATAATATACCATTAAGATTAATTTTAAATAAATATAGTTTGTCATCTTTCTATAGTTCATTTTATAGGTAAGAAAAGCTGACACAAACACGGTTAAGTGACTTGCCCGGAGTTACATAGCTAGTGAATGTCTGAAGCCAAATTTGAATTCAGATCTTCTTGACTCTAGCTCCTATACTCTACTGTACCACCTGTGAATGCTTTTTGACTGAACAAACTCTCTTACATGATCCTCAGTAGGTAAACAAGTTAGATTCTTGAAAAGGTCTCTCTCCGATTTATCATTCTAAGATCCAAGGATTTCTCTGGAAAGTGTCATGCTCTGCTTTGTTCCTGGGTCTAGGATAATCTAGAGATATCTTACTTCACATAATAATTTAGTTTCATCTAAATCTTAGAGCTTGTTTAAAAGGCCCTCTTGCCCTTTGGTGGGAATTATGACTGCTATTTTTACAGTAATAGATGATTAAAATATTTTGGCACTGTAAAACTGCAGTGGCTGAATTCTATAATATCTTTCATCCCCCTGTGGAGGGAAGAATCTTCTATATAGGAATTTCCCTGGAAGTTTATCACACATTCCTATAATATGGGCAGCAAAGCAAGAATACAAGAATTAATGAAAAAGAAAATTGGAATGGGAGGACAGAGACAGCAGGAAAGACAGGAGGGAGGGAAAGGGAGAAAGAGAGACAGAGAGAGCAAGAGAGAGGCAGACAGATAGAAAAGCAGAAATAGAGAGGTAGAGAGAAAGATAGTCACAGAAGCAAAGAGGCAGAGAGGAAATAGAAAAATAGAGGAAGACAGAAACTAGAGGGTGATAATAGAGCCAATGAGAAAGACTGGGGAAAAAAGAGAGAAGAAGAGAAAAAAATAGAGACAGAAACAAAGAAAAGAAAGTAAAGGGGAGAAAACAGAGACAGTAAGAAAGACAGAAGGAATGGAGTGGGGAGAGAAGAGAAACCAAGACAGAGAGAGAAGAAATTAAATTGAAGAATTTTTTAAAAGAAAATGGATGAGAATAGTAATCTGCTTATTCACTGCACTTATGAAGAGGGATCATAGTTGTACAATGAGAGAAATGATTATTTCTCTTTTAATTAATAACCAATTATTAATTTAGTTTTTCTTTCTATTTCCTTATTTAGAAATATACCCCTGTAGGTTAATACAGTTTTTAAAGGACATTAATGACCTTGCCCAAAAATTTACCCCACCTAGACCATCTTATCTTGGTAGCATTGTTACCCTATCCAACTAGAAACACCTTACAAAGAGAATCTAATCTAGGTGAATTCCAGCCCACTATGTTTATTCAGGTTTGAGTAGCTAGTAGACCCTTTGTCAAGATTTCCAGGCTGGGGTTTCTCTGGGAGTAAGAGTGACATAATCAAACTCACTTTCCCAGCCCCTCATTAGAATAGACTCACTCTCATTATAATATTCATTCTCTATTTAATTGCTAACCAGAATTGATTGTTTCCTGTCAAGAATACACATTCTTCTAAGGGTATATAAGCATCAAGAGGCCTGCAGGAAGGGTCTATGTTTAAGAAAAAAAGCCAAATGAACATTCCTTTATTAATTATTCACAAGCCATAATTAATAAAATTATTAATTACCAGAAATTCTCTCTCAAACTTTCTATTCATCAAAATAACAAAAGTTCTGACTGCTTTTTTTAAAGAACAAAGGAAAACAAAAGGTAGACTAAGCATGCAAATTATTTAAATATCCACACTACTTCCAAACATTTTCAAACTGTCATACTCATTAACTCCAGCTTTGATCTCTGACCAGGACTTCAACACATTATTTCCTAAATACCTGTATTCTATGCAGCCAAGTATGTGTTCTTTTCCCTTCCTACATCCTTCTATCTTACTTTTCAATTCTAGCTTTGAAAATAGTAATCAACAATAGGGGCAGCTAGGTGGTGCAGTGGATAGAGCACTAGCCCTGAAGTCAGGAAGACCTGAGTTCAGATTTGACCTCAGACACTTAACATGTCCTAGCTGTGTGACCTTGGGCAAGTCACTTAACTGCCTCAGGAATTGTCTCAGGAAAAAAAAATTAGTAATCAACACTACCTTATCTGGAAAGGATGTTAATTAATCATTCTGTGACTCTAAAAGCCATTCCTTTATCTTCCCATTCCCATTCCTCTAATTACCCAAAAAACTCCTCCCTAACCACCACTCAGCCATATGTGCTTGCTTCTTTGAAGGCAAATGCTATTTTGCTTGCATATCTTTGTTTCAAGTGCTAATCAGACTACCTAGCACATAATAAGAATTTTTCTTTCATTCATTTATTCATCTTGTAAATAAAGAGGGAAAAAGCTTTTCAATTGAGGAGATTCACCATTTTGAATAAACACTTCCAAAAGGTAGTCTTTAATGGTCTAATGTCTACTTGGAGAGTGCTCTCTATTGAAAAACCCCAGGGATCTGTATTGATCCCTTTACTCTTTTTTTTTTAAATCAAGATTTTGGATAAAAATATGCATAGCATGTTTCTCAAACTTGCAGATGATGACAATGCTAAAGTACCATATTTCTATAAAAATAATTATAGTTGAATCAAAGATCATATACTTATGATCCAAAAAGATATCAACAGGGAGGGATGTTGGGCCAAATCTAACAGAATGAAGTTCAGTCAAAAATAAATGTAAAGTCTTAAATTTGAGCTCAAAGAATTAATTTCAAAAGCATAAGATGGAAGAAGTATGACTATATGGCAGTTCATTTGAAAAAAAAAAGTCTGGAGCATTTAGTGGACCATAGCTTATAATGAGACCATAGTGTGAAGTGGGAGCTAAAAAACAGCTAAGGAAATCTTAACAAGAGAGGGCTAGTGTCAGGAAGATCTGAGTTCAAATTCAGTCCTGGCTAAGTCACTTGACTTCCTTCAACCTTAGTTTCTTCATGTTTTAATAGCGCCTAATGCACAGGCTTGTTATGAGGATAAAATAAGATAATATTTGCATAGGATTTCGCAAAAACTAAAGCACTATATCAATGATAGTGATTACTACTGGGATGTCCTAGCAATTCCATAAAATTCACTGTTAAAGAAAATTGCTTAGAGATGAAATAAGGATTGTATTTTGGAAAACTAAGAATATTCCAGGTCTTAGTCCAAGACAGGAATCCTTCACCATATTAACATGCTCATTTGTTTCCTCTTAGTAGATCCCAGAAATTCCACCCAATCAGACAAGCATTTCTCAAACTTAGCAAATTGCTTATGCTGCTTTTGGAGATAGAAAGTGACCTGACCTAATTTGACATACTATGGGGATTCCAGAGACTACATGCAGAAATCATCAAGAACCTTTGAAAAATTGTGTGTGTTTATGTGTGTATGGTCTACACAAAATGAAAGACAAATCCAATCTGCCCAATTAGTCCAGCAGATCAGTTATCAAGAACAAACTTTATTGATGTTAGGTGGAAATAGATTGGAGATCATTACAAAATCAAAGCTCCATTTTTAAAAATTCATAGCAATAGCATCAAGACTCTAATGAGAGAGATAGAAGCCTCTTTTTTCTTCTGGTTTGGGAAATCTTCCAACACAAGACTCCATATATACTCCTGAGCATTCTAGATGCCATCAACCAAAAAAATAGAATTCCTTTTTCATATTAACTATCTTTGGAATGAAGTTCTATTGCCTTTGTTCCCCTCTGCACTCTTCCTCCATAATGTGTGAATTATCAATGCTCAGCTAAGTAACATGGTATAAATACTTAACTAAATTCAGGATAGGTATGGGAATTGGAATAGGGATTATACCTATTACTCTATTGAATTATGGCACTTTCAGATCATACCAATATAGATCAACACTTTCTTTGCTACTTATAGCTTCATATATTCCCTAGTATACTGAAAATTGGAATAACTTGCACAGGATGGCATTGTCAATATGTATTATGGACAGGTTTTGAACTTAGATCTTGATTTCAGGGTGATCACTCTCTCCAGTGTACCACACTGACTCACAACACTGATGATAAATGACATGCACAAATTATTATTATATTAACTAATCTCTTGGGCCCAGATTAACAGCAAAATCTAGGTTTTCTTAGTTCCTTCCTTGATTTGCTCTCTAGGTTAGCTAGGCACTCTCCAAAACCCCTGGTCCTTGAGGAAACAAGATACTTTCAAGCTGATAGGCAGAAGCCTTGAGTTAAGGACAAAACTATTCTTTGGAAGATTCTGAACTATTTGCTTTATCTGTCTTATTTCCCATACCTAGACATTTTCCTCTAGAAATTTCTCTTTCTGAACGTCAACTATAAATCAGAAAAACACAAGATCCCAGAATATTCGGAGTTGGAAGGAGCTTTAGAGATCATTGCAGGAGTTCTTGACCTGGGATCCTCCAACCCTCAAGAGGTCCATCAATCTATTTCAAGTGGCTTGTGGACTTTGATCAGGAAAAAAAAACAATAACCCTACAACGGAAATTTAGCCCATATGAATCCATAGGGCTCCATAACACAAAAAAAAGGTTAAAAGCCCCAACTTTAAAGGCAGAGCAATGTAATGACCAGATAATTAGATTTCCACACTGAAATCCTGCTTTCAACATTTACTAGCTGTGTTATTATAGTCAGGTCATTTAGCCTCTTAGCCTCAGTTTCTTCCTCTATAAACTAAGGGGATTGAACTAGAAAATCTCTAACTTTAAATCTATGATCTTGTAAATAACCCAATTCTTTAGATGAGGAAGCTGAGGCCCTGAATAATTAAGTTATCACTTCAAACTGAACTCTACAGCCCCATCACCATCACCATTAATTAATTCTATCCACCCTACTCAATTTTTTATTTCTTCTATTTAAAGCTAATTTCTTACACTGCTCATAGTCCCATGCCCACTAGGTACCCTGGTCCCTAGTTGTGAATTCTCCTACTATGTTTCATTTCAGTTAATTATAAAGATTCCACATTTGCATTTATAACCTATTTGCTTTATAGCACAAAGATTTGTGTTATTGAATGAATTTAGAACTTGAAAGGACATTAAGATTCATGTAATATAACCTCCTTCATTTTAGTGGAGTCATTCCAGGTGGCACATGGAAAGATTAGGAATCAGACTTACATCTTCTGATCCAAAATCCAGTGTACTTTAAATTCTCCTTTCTTAATGGCATAGGATTATGTGATATAATTTCTAGGAGACCCCCAAATAAAAGATTTCCTATAGTTAGTATATTATGACTGTTGGCCACAGCTTGCCAATAGACTGTTGTTGTATCTGAAATCAGAAGATGATAGATTTTAAAATGGGAGGAACGTTGGAGCTGCTTTTAGGCTAACCCCCTTCTTTTTCAGATGAGGAAACCAGTGCTCACAGAGATCACACAGGTAAGTAAGTGACACAGTCTTGAATCAAGTTGGGAAATCCAAAACTCAGTTATACTTCATAATGCTCTTATTTGCTTTATGCTAATCCCCAAGTCTCCTCTCCAGTCAGCCTTGCCTAAGGACATCTAAAACCACAGAGATTACTGACCACATTGAGAACACTGGGAAGCATCACTGTATCTGCCTTTACAGCAGCAGCAGGGAATTGGAGTTCATTCTTTCCATTCTGGAGAGGTCTACATGCAATCTATGTGACCTTGTGCAAAGTAGTTCTCCTCCCTGAGTCACAGTTTTGTCTTCTAAAATGAAAATGTTATAGTAAATGGTATCTAATGTCCCTTCAGCTCAAATCCTATCAAAACAGGTTGTAGCTTTTCACCATAGCATAGCTTCCCCACTGGGAAGAAAAACACAATGGTTTTGCTCCTGACAACACAACTGACAACACAATTCACCTTGTCAAGTGCTTCCTGTTGTCTTGGTTTCTACATATAAATGCTACATTAGAGTGGCAGTACACTGGGCAACATTATTCCCTTCTTCTCCTGAGATAGGCAGGCATCTCAGGAAATTTCTTTGACTCGAGTATGAGAACATGATCTCTGACATTTCATACACTTGAATGAATCTTGCAGCATTAGGAAACATAGTATGATATATAAAGACTTCAAGGTTTTCCATTTTAAACTCCCTTAAAATTTTAAATTTCACTTCCTGATCACAATCTCCAATCCTTCTGCCTCTCCTTCTGTCCCAATGATCCTAAATCTATTCTTCATCCTGACTGTGAACTGCAGTCTATCATCTTCTCCATATGTTGGTCTTAATCCATTACTCCTGTATTGTCCTCATCTTTCTTTCTTTAGACTCTGATCCTGGTATTCCATCCTTATTATCTTAGCCCCATTGTTTTTCCACTATTCACATCATGTCAATCCTAAAGCAGCCCTGCTATTCCCACATTGTTCAGTGTTGATAAGAATAATCACTGAAATATGCTGTATGGGTCAACTGTAGATTTAGTTTGTGGAATCTCAGCTAAGACATCACTTCTCGGAACTGTCTCAAACCTTCTCTCTCAAACCCCCAGTGCCAGCCCAATCCTTTCTTTCTTTTCAGATGATCTTGCTTCTTTATTGAGAAAACTGTGGTAATCCCAAGCAAGCTCTCTTATCTCTACTATTTCACACCCTAAAAATTTCAACATTCCCACCCATCCCCACTTCCTTTGTACCTATTTCAGAGGACAAGGTCACCCTAACCCTTGCTAGAGTCAACTTTTCTATTTCTGCCCTTGACCTTTCCATTTCCCTGGGAACTAGACCATTGATCAGGACCTCTCTTCACCCTCACCATCTTTACACTGACCTTTTTTATTGGCTTTTTGGGAACTATCTATAAAGTTTTTTGCTATGTCATTTTATGATATTTCCTCAAAGTATTGTCTTATATCTCTTCTCCTTTTTACTGCTAAACTCTAGTCATTGGTACTCAATGATTCCATTTCCTCACCATCCACTGACTCTATGATTCGTTGTGATCTGACTTCCATTTTCACCCCCTTGCTAAAACTGTTCTTTAAAGGTTATTAATCTTAATTTCTAATCTAGATTGTCCTCCATTATTGACACTCTATAATCCCTGTTTGATGTTTCTCCGCTCCAACATAGCTCAAAAAAAGTCTCAATAAGGGCAGCTAGGTGGCGCAGTGGATAGAACACCAGCCCTGAAGTCAGGAGGACCTGAGTTCAAATCCATTCCCTAGCTGTGTGACCCTGGGCAAGTCACTTAACACCAATTGCCTCAGGGGGAAAAAAGTCTCAATATTCCTGACACTATTCATAGATCTAAAGTTAGAAGTACTCAGATTTCATATAGTCCATTCCCCTCATTTTACAAATGAGTAAATTGAAGCTCACAGAAATTAAATGATTTGCTCACACAACTAAGTGTGTAAAAAGTAGCATTTAAACTCACACAGCTATTATTACTCGATTATAAAACTTTGTGCTAGTATTTTTTTCCATCTTCCATCATCTGGACCTGCTTCTATTTTCTATATATACTTTATTGTTGTTGTTCTTAATGTAAGTTAAAGAATGAGTAAATTCTAGTTGCATACTGGTGTTTTCAGACAGCTATAGTATCCTCTAGGGGAATTCCTGGGGCTAGGAGGAAAGTGAATTTGCAGCCACAGGGTATATGTTTATTATCATTATGTATCATCTTCTTGTTATTAACTACTTTTTATTTACATATTGATTCTATGCTAAAAGTAAAAATGCTGTATGCAGCATTCCATAATGCATGGCTGCATCTGTGGTGAACCAAGTCCATAATTTTAAGATCAACTTGTGGGTGAGAGCTGAGAGTCACTTTGGGTAGATCCACAAAAGCACAGAATTCTAGACAATGAGTGCTGCTATTCCATTGAGGAGAAGTGGATCTGACAGTTGACAATAGACAGAGAAGTACCCACTGAGTTCTTCTGTCCTAGTGGAGTATATACAAATTGTCTAGGTGAGTGTGGGGCTTCCTAACGAGCGACTAATAGCATCAATTGATGCTAAAATTTATATGGCACTTGGAGGATGTTTCTAGATTATAAATACCTTGATGCCAGAGCTTTTCACCTTGATTTATGCTTTTTTCTCACTCCCAACTTCCTTTCCATCATAGTGCTTTTTAGAGTCCTCAGTAAATGTTTATATAATGAGTGTTTGAGCATGCAGTCACAGAGAAGCCTTGTAGATACATTTCAATGCATGGTTTAGGTGTATAGAAAGTGGGAAAAAACAGACATAGGATGTACCATAAAATATGATATCAGGGAGATTCAAAATTCATCCATGTATTATTCCAAATAGAGCACCACTGAGATTTCTAGATGAGGCCATGGTTTGATTTTTCAATATGAAACTAGAAGATATTTAGGAAAGTTACATGTAAATGGAATACAGAAATACCACCAAGTATAATTTTAAAGCAGATATGGGGATATTCTTTGTTATAAAACATTAGGGTATTTCAGAATGCTCTTAATTTTACCAATAATTCCAATTGTTGGTAGGGTATTTAAAATCCAGTTGTGGGGCTCTCAAAATATGGTGCCAGAAAAGATCACAAAGTTCTATTTTTGAATGAATTCTAAAATGTAAGACACATTCAGAAGTATTTTCTCCATTATGGATCTGTGATCTCATTGACATAGGTACTCCCACCAACTGTGCAAATCATGAAGTATCTATGCCTTTCCTTGACCTCAGAGGTCAGATTTTCTCACATAAATGATGTGAAAAAAACAAAAACAAAAACAATTCTTGTAATGGAGGGGAAATGGGGAGTGGCAGGCAATGCTTGAAGCTTACTCTTATCAAAATTGGTTCAAAGATGAAAGAGAGCTGATAGACAGACAGACAGGCAGGCAAGCAGAGACAGAGAGAGACACACAGAGAGATGAATATAGAAATCTATGTTACTCAATAGGGAGATAGAAGAGGGAATAGGTAAGAAATATGGGACAGAGGATGATAAGGAGGAAGGCAGATTGAGGGAGGCAATGATCAGAAGCAAAACACATTTTTAAAGGACAGCATAAAAAAGAGAAAAATGGAATGGAGGAAAATGTACAGTTAGTGATCATGATTGTGAGAGTGAATGATATCAGCTAACCCATTGAACAGAAGTGTTTAGCAGAATGAATTGGAAAACAGAATCTAACATGTTGTTTACAAGAGGTACATTTTGAACAGAAAATCATGCAGAAAATAAAGATTGGATCACAATCTATGTTTTAGTTGAAATGAAGAGGACAAAGGTGACAATCTTGAGCTCAAACACAACAAAAACAAAATTAGACCCAATTGAAAGAGACAGGGAAACTTCATTGTACTAAATGATACCATAGAGAATGAAGAAAAGTTAAAAAAAATTATAGTAAATTTTTTCTAATAAAGCCCTAAATTCTTGAATATAGAGGAAATTGAGTGAAATTTATAAAATAATAAGTAATTTCCTAATTGATAAGTGGTCAAAGGATATAAATAGGCAGTTTTCAGAAAATGAAATCAAAGACATTTATAAGTAATGTTCAAAAAGTATTAAATCACTATTGATTAGAGAAAGACAAATTAAAATAACTCTGAGGTACCATCTCATATCTATCAAAAATACAAATTCTGGCAGTGATGAGAGAACATAGGTACACTGAAGCATTGGTGGAATAATAGGCTGTTCCAACCATTCTGCAGTACAACTAGAACTATGCCCAAACTTATAAATTGTGCATGCTCTTTTACCTATTAATATCACTACTAGGTCTTTACTCCAGAGAGATCAAAGAAAAAAATTTTAATGGCATATATTTATATTTATAGCAGCTCTTTTTGTGCTGGCAAAGAATTAGAACTTGAAGGCATGGTCTTAAATTGGGGAATAGATTAACAATCCAATACAATGTGGTGGAGTACTATTATGCTATGAGAAATAATGAGAAGAGACATTTTAGGGGAAAATATGGCAAAACCCATAAGAACTCAGGTAAAGTGAAGTGAAAAGAACCAGGCAGTCATTGTGCAGAGTAATGGCAATGTTGTAATGATGATCAACTATGAAAGACTTGGTTATTCTAATAAATACCCTGATCCAAGATTTTCCAAAGAATTCATGATGAAAAAGTGCTATCCACATCCAGAGAAAGAAATGATAAACTCTGAGTGCAAATTGAAGGATTATTTTCTTGGGTTTTTTTTTTTTTTTGCTTTAAAAAATATGGTTAATATGGAAATAAGTTTTGCATGATTTCACATATATAATTGACATGTGGTTTTCCTTTTCAGTGAGTGGGAGTGATGTAGGAGGGAAGGAAACAAACTGAGACTCAAATTTTTTTAAAGAATTTAAAAAATAATAAATTTCAAAAAGAAAAATTATTCAAAATGGAAATTTGAACTGAAATCACTATAATATAGATTTATTCCCTTCATTACAATGTGTTGTTACTGGTCCAGAGTTTATTACTTGATAATATAGCACTACTCTGTATGGTTATCAGCTTCTTTCCCCTTGGTCTATTAATAATGAATATTTTAAAAGTCTTTTCTATGATACTCTTGTTCTTCTCACTTTATTGCATGAGACTGGAAACAATTCATTTTATCCCTTTCCCTTCACCTATGTAAATGAACATTTTCCTACTCTCTTCCCCTGTCCCAACTCAGGGTCTAAAAGAAATCCTATTGTGAATAAATCCAACTCTTAATATAAACTGCATTTATGAACTACAAAAATGATATTCTGAATTATGCTAAGCAAAACTATGAAGTTATCAAAGTTTCTTTTTTTATAACAGCACTTCCTCTTTCCTGTCTTTTCAAATTCAATTCATTACTTTTTTTTTTTAGCTATTTTAGTACTTCCTGTCTAATCTTCCTTCTCACCAGATCATCCAGCAACTCAACACTGTATTGTTGCTTTGATTCCCCCAGGTTTTCCAGTAAACTATAAAGTATACTGAATAAGCAAATGGTTGAAATTCCAGGTACCACAGCAGACCAGTGAAAGAGATATTTGGGGTGAAGAGATATCCCTTTGATATTTGGGTATTATTCCTTGAAACTCTATTCTTAAAGGCACCCACAAATGAGATTATTTCAGTATATTGAAGTTCATAGTAATCACCAGAAACTATGACAATAGTATTTGAAAATGGAAAGAGGAGAAGCTGATAAAAATCCAGTGACAATGTGGTTTGTTTTTCAGTTCCTAAAATTAGCATGGAAGATTAAATAAGGGAAGTTGTTAAATGGATAATATAATGCTTTTAATTTGGATTAATTACTACTATTTGGGATTATAGTCATGTGGTCCCAACAGAAAAGCTTCCTGTAGGATAAGAGTATGATATTATAATGGTTTTTGTTGTTTCTAAAAACAACAAGGACAATAACAAATGAACTCCATAAAGTTTCTCAACATGACTTAATGTGTTCTTGATTTCATCAGCATGAGGACATCCTCTTTATGACTTAGATATTAAATCCTAGATCATTATTGAAAGCATAGAGATTAAGAGATTTGACCATCATCACAAGTAGCTTTTATCAGAAGCAGAATTTGAAAACAGGTCTTCTATAAACAAAACGCAATTCTCTATCCACCATAGTAAATATATAATCTCTGCTAAGAAAAGGAGAAACAAAAAAAGACAAAGAGAAAAAGAAAATATAATAGATAGATAAGTGAAGATGTAGATATAAAGATCCATCTATTTGCTATTATATTCTAATATGTTGTATTACATTATTATGTTATACATATATATGTATACACACACATGATGTATGCATGCACATACACTTGGAATTTGGAATAGTTTTTCCATAGGTGATAGGATTTTTAGAACCTTTTTGAAAGGTTGATAACATTTCTGAATGAATTTCAACATGCCACATCAATTATCCTTTTAAATAATCCTATTGTTTGTTTTTATTTGGAGGGGGAGTGCAAAATATAAATAAGACATATTATCTGTCCTTATGGAACTTTTAGTCTAGGAGAGGAATAAGCCACAAATATAATTAATTACTATATTCAACATTACATAATATATACCTCAGACAAAAGAGGAAAAAAGTTATGCAGGATACCATAATGAAAGTGGTATTCAATTTACCACGATTGGTCCTGGACACTCCAAAAGAATGATTTGTTCTTCTTTATAACCCTCTTGTAGAATTTAGCCCTATTTTATACCTGATATATCACTGAATATAAGTTGCTACAACATATTTATGAGCAAGATAGGGGTTTTCATTCACACATAGTATTACATTCATAAGAAAACTTCATCAAAGATTAGTCAGTCAGTCGACAAGCACTTAAATGCTTACTATGTCCCAGGTTGCAACTTCTAGTCTTTGAGAGTTTCCTGAGTCTCCATGCGGCTAACTGAACCCAGAATCACCTATCCAGAGGCAGAATTAGAGGTTAAGTCTATCTAATATGGGATTCTACCTCTCATATTATATCTAGCATATATGAATAAGTATCTATGAAAACAGAATTCTCCTTCCAGGTACTATTCTTTAGATTTCTACTTCTATCCTTCTACATATTTTTCTGATACTCAGCTGATGTTATGATTTTTAAAATTGAGACATCTACATGGTGCAGTGAAAAAAGCAGCAACTCTAGAGTCAAGAGGATCTGTATTTAAATACAGCCTTAGACAATTACTAGCTGTATGCTCTGGATAAGTCACTTAACCCCAATTGCAAAGAAAGAGTGAGAGCAAGAGAGAGGGACAGAAAGAGCCAGAGAGCCAGAAACAGAAAGAAAGAAACACAGAGAGAAACAGAGACTGAAAGAGGGAGAAAGAGAGAGAGAGAAAGAGAGAGAGAGAGAGGGAAGAAAAGAAGGAGGAAGGAAGGAAGGAAGGAAGGAAGGAAGGAAGGAAGGAAGGAAGG
>JAJPUD010002662.1:0-25425 GCA_023553655.1 Myrmecobius fasciatus | reverse complement strand
GAAGGAAGGAAGGAAGGAAGGAAGGAAGGAAGGAAGGAAGGAAGGAAAGAAGGAAGGAAGGAAGGAAGGAAGGAAAAAAGAGAGAGGGGGAGGGGGAATGGAGAAAAAGATCCATGCATGAATCTAAGAATGTTAAAACTGGAAAAGACCTGTAAATTCACAATGTCATTCTCATTAGTATTAGAGAATGCATTATGAGAAACCAAGTGTTCTCACTTCTAATTTAGCACTAGTCCCATAATATTTCATTATAACCTAATGCATCTTAAATTTGGGTTTGTAAAGCCCGAACTCAAGAGGCTTTCTATGTCCTTCCAAGAACCTTGCCTACAATTTAGATGAGCACTGACTCCACAGCAAACTTCCCCATTTTCAACAAGATTATTTCCCCAGGAACTGCTAAGTAGAACACCAAGCTTTTTGCAAAGCATTTTTTCTTTTCCCTGCATTTGAGAATTTAAAACATCTCTATTAGTGTTTTTGCTGCTTTTGCACATTGGCCAAGAACATTCTCTTGATTTAGATAGGAAATATCTGCTGGCACAGCTGGAATTGTAATAAAGCAGGTGTGTCAAGGTGCTGAAGTGTGCATGTGTGTTGAATGGGGGAAGGGAAAGTACATACATACACTTGCTATAAGGTTTGGATTTTAAATTTCTAGAGTTAGCTTAACTAAAATAAAATTTGAGATCATGCATTTTCTGAAATTGCAGAAACTAAGTGTCTTTAAGAAGTTTAGGTATACACTTCACACCTGTCAGATTGGCTAAAATGACAGGAAAAGTTAATGATGAATGTTGGAGGGGATGTGGGAGGGCTGGGACACTGATGCATTGTTGGTGGAGCTGTGAACGGATACAGCCATTCTGGAGAACAATTTGGAGCTATGCTCAAAAAGTTATCAAACTGTGCATACCCTTTGACCCAGCAGCATTTCTATTGGGCTTATATCCCAAAGAAATCATAAAGGAAGGAAAAGGCCCCACATGTGCAAGAATGTTTGTGGCAGCCCTTTTGTGGTGGCTAGAAACTGGAAATTGAATAGATGCCCTTCAATTGGAGAATGGCTGAATAAATTATGGTATATGAATATTATGGAATATTATTGTTCTGTAAGAAATGACCAGCAAGATGATTTCAGAGAGGCCTGGAGAGACTTACATGAACTGATGCTGAGTGAAATGAGCAGAACCAGGAGATCATTATACATGGCAACAACAGTACTATATGACGATCAATTCTGATGGACATGGCTCTCTTCAACAATGAAATGTTTCAAACCACCTCCAATTGTTCACTGAAGAAAGCCATATACACCCAGAGAGAGGGATGTGAAATGTGGACCATAACATAACATTCTCATACTCCTTGATTGATGTTTGCTTACATTGTGTTTCCTTTATCTGATATATCGTTTGTGTAGATAAGATTTTTCTTACACACCAATGATAAGTTTGGAAATATGTATACATATATTCGATTTGCCAATATTTTAACATAATTAACATGTAGTGGATATCCTGCCATCTAGGGGAGGGGTGGGGAGTTGGGGGAAAGATTTGTAATGGAAAGCTATGTAAGGGTTATTGTTGAAGAATTACCCACACATATGTTATGCAAATAAAATTTAAAAAAATAAAATTTAAAAAAAAAGAAGTTTAGGTATAGTTTGAAGGCTTAGAATATTAGACCTGAGTTTAATTTCTAGAAATTAAGTTAATTTCTAATTAATTTCTAATAATTTCTAAATATACTTAAAGATTTTTAATCCTAGGCAATTCATTTAACCTCTGAGTATTTCAGTTTCTCAACTGTAAAATGGGGATAATAATGAACCTATCTCTCAGGATTGTGAGAACCAAATGAGATAATAATTGTAAATCGCTTAGCAAAATACCTGGCACATAGTAAGTGCTATTTTTACTTATTGTTATAAAATGTTTTGTGGACTTTTAAAGCACATCTATAAAGCTAGTTATAAGTATTAGTGATCGATTCTAGGAATGTGAATAAGCCCAATAGAAATGGGATATATTTTTAAAAAACACACATTAGGGATGAATCCCAGTCAGAGCCATATAGGAAAATATCAAAACTTTCCATTAAGAAAAAAACTTATGAATAAAGAAAACCCTGTGGATAAACCATGTTTTCTTCCAAGCCAAAGAACTTTGGGTTCCCTAACAAGATCCCAGTTAGACCAAAAGATATGGTCTACCTTTTAACATGGATACCAAAGCTTCATGATGAGGTTGCATCTATATCTTTAGAAGCCTGAGAAGTCTTAACAAAAGTTAGGGTCGGTAAGAACAGTGGCTAGGTCTCTTGAACTCTAGAGTTCCATTCAACATAGGATGAAGCAGAGAAGGCCAGCAAAAGAAGTGTTCATTTAGGTGAATGCTTTTGCAGTAATACTATTGAGCTGTCCAGGGTCCTCGCCAATATGAATACTCAAACTCTTGTTTCTAGTATGCCTGCTCTATAGCCTGACTAATTTTACTTAACTATTTCTACCAGTCTGACTACTTTTTTTGCCTTGATTTCTGCTACCCCATATTCAATGACTACATCTTTCCTAACAATACAATTTACGTATGTTTAGAAGAACTTTACATATTTAAACTATATCAGATTGCTTTCTGTCTAGGGGAGGAGAAGAAGGAAAGAGAGGGAGAAAAATTTGGAATATGAGGTTTTGCAAAGATTATTGTTGAAAAGTGTCTTTGCTTGTACTTGAAAAAATAAAAAGCTATTAAAATGAAAAAAATTCTAGTATTCTGTCCTGACATTAATTCCAACACTCTGAACTCAGAGATGCAGAAAAGCAGGGATAACCCTAAGAAGTGGAAGTTAGTGCAAAGATCTGGGTAACACAGGGAGAGACCAAGCAGAATAAACCATCACACCTAAAAGTAAAGCACAGGATCTGGATTGGGCACAAAGCTTCATTTCAGAAATTATAGCAGATACATGAGTACACCAAAGAAGTTGCTGACCAATATCCTCCCAAAAGAAAAAGAGATTCTTTTCATAATAAATGCAAGAAGAGACTCAGCAGGGGTGGGGTGGGGTGTGAAGGTAGATTATCCACAAGGAGCATAAAAACTCTAGAGGCACAAATTGGAAGCTTAGAAAAGAAAGGGGTAGCCTTACTCAAATAATTGGTTCTTACAAACTAAAATAGACCAAATATGAATAAATCAATGACTAAAGGATGTGGGAAAATCAAACCAGAAATTTACTTGATAAAATAACAGGTGTACTTGTACTTTTACATGAAGTACCAACATTCCAGCCTTAGTGTCTATATATTTGAAAGAAACAACAATCTCAAAAAACATTTTTATGAAGAAATAAGTGTTTGCATTTATGTATATCACAAATTGAGAAGACAAGGAAAACTACTGATATATTGAGGTGCATTTAACACCTATATCACACATTTCTTACTTTGATAGGTAAAGGATTTATTATCTATATGGAGACATGTCCATAAAGAACAAATTATGCTTAGCTATTGCTATTCCATTGTGGTTTCTTAGCAATATTTTCATTATTATGCAGACTGGATTCTTGTTCCACCTTGGATTATTCTTTTGGAAGAAAATGGGTGCAGCATGATGTATTGGAAGCCATTTTATTTTTAACATTAAATATTGTGTTATCACTTCTTAATGTATTTAATGAATATATTGACTATAGAAGTAAGTGTGTATCTAAACATCTAGAGTTTAAAATAGTCTATGGATTCTTGTAAAATCAGTTTAACAGGGACAATTGGGTGGCTCAGTGGATAGAGCACCAGCCCTGAAGTCAGGAGGACCTGGGTTCAAATCTGGCCTCAGACACTTAACACTTCCTAGCTGTGTGACTCTGGGCAAGTCACTTAACCCTAATTGCTCAGCAAAAAAATCAGTTTAGCAAATGCTTTTATGGCCTATTTCTTTTTAGTTTACAATTTTCCTTTGATGAAGTGAAATGCTGGTAAAGAGCCTTTTGTAGGGTATGACTTCCTCCTGAACTTGGTAATTGAATGGATTAATCAATGAATGGTTATTGGTATGCAAAAGTCCTAGTTCATAGCATAGAATGACAGCCATAAGATAAACTTTTTTTAAAAAACTGTCACATTGATCCACAGAAAATATCAATTAAAAATCACTTATGCCTGGTGTTTTCTAAAGATCAATAGTGTTCATTTTATACACATACACCCACACCCACTTAAATTTACATGCATGTGTCTATACATAGACATATACATGTGTGTATTTATACATAGCTATGTCTCTGTGCATGTACATAAATGTATTTACACATATGTATTTGTATATGTATCATCCCTGCTTTAGCATATTTTAAACTCCCTTCCCCACCTTTGGATACTTTCTCATTCTCATTAGTATTATCATCATAAACATCATTAACAAAAATTAATATTTATTCAACCTTTTTCATGCCTTTCTTCATTATTCTCCTGCATCATAGTGACAAAAATGAAGAGAATCTGAACCAAATTCTCAAACATGGATTGAATTTGACCATACTGGGGCCAAATCTCATTAATGGTCACCTCCTTACACTCAAATCAGAAGCAAGATTCCAATTTTCCCATTCATAAACAGACATTGAACAGAGGGGCCTTCAAACAAGCATGTCTTGTTAGAAATATAGAACATGAATCTTGTCTCTCTTTAGCCATTGCCTATGCCACTAATCCAGAAGGAGACACATCAATTTACACATGAAGCCAAATGGGATTAATAACTTTATGCAACAGTAACAGCGGGGTTCTTGGAAATACCAAGATTAGCGTCCGTCTAGAGTCTGTAGACTCTAGAATGTTTGTAACTTTGCAGGAAAGTTCACCCAGATTACCAGCAGCAAAAAAATTCCCAGTGTTGTTTACATAACTTCAGCCATATTGCCTCCATAATGGGATAGAATAGCAGTGGGAGAGATACTAGCAGTCAATTTATATTCTTTCATAATTTGGTTATATCAGGGTTGTTTTTTTTTTATTTTAAGAACTAAGGATCTTCTCTACCAGGAAGGTGTCATTTGATGAGATGACAGCTACTGTGGCTGCTACCACAGCTAGGTAGAACAGTGGATAGAATATAGGACCTAAAGTTAGTCAAATCTGAAACCTAGGTAAACCTAGGAAAATCACTTAACCTTGTTTGCCTCAGTTTTCTCATCTGTAAGATGACCTAGAGAAGGAAATGACAAATCACTGCAGGGGTTTTGCTAAGAAAACTCCAAATGGGTCATAAAGAGTCAGATGTGACTGAACAACAAAAACTACACATAAGGCATTCAGTGGGAGTAGAGTTCCAGTGTTTACATAGCTTGAGCCATCTATGAAGCAAATGTTAGAGGGCCTTGAGGATCTATCTCAGCAGCACTCTGCCTTCTTATGTATTAAAGTATTAAAATATTCAGAAAGTATTCAAAAGAATATTAATATCTAAACTACAAAAGACAGTTCCTAAGAACTTCCTGAAATCTCCCTGCCATGTTTCTAACTCTCTAATCATTTTCACTCCACCAGAACTTACCATTCCTTTTTTGGCTCCCTTTGCTAAGACAAATAAGTCTTTTGCCTTAACTGAAGTGGAGTAAGGCTATACTGATACTTCCTGCACTCTCCTTTTCATGCTCCAAGGTGAGCACCCTTTCTGAAACCCCTTTATGTATTGTCTTTCACTAGGAAATTGATGCAGGCCCCTGAGGACAAGGATTATTTTGTTTTCTTTTTCCGTCTTTCTTGCTGCTTAATAAGTGCTTTATCCATTAGGCAATTTGCCCCATAGTTTCACAACAAAGTGTGTAACTATAGTTTACCTTGCCTTTACAAAAATCTGGATTAATTTCCAACTAGTTGCTTAGTCATGGAAGCATGTGAGGGAAAATAGCCAAAAGTTACATGAAAATCCCAGACAATAATGATCAATGAGAGAAACATTATTTCTGAAATTCATTATTTCTGAATTTCAACTAGTTGGTGAAACAACTAATGTTGGATAATATACTAGTAAGTTTGATTGTGTCTTCAATAACTTTGAATTTGAAACTCAAATTGGTTGTGACTTTCCCCATATCTTAATAGTACAGTAAAATCCAAATTAATCATAAGCCTCAGGGAATGATTTGTGCCAAGCAAATTGAGTAGCAAGAAAAGAATTTTGTTTGTACATTGCATTAACTACCTTTGAGTATTAGGTATACTACAATGGGCAATGATGGGGCCCAGGAAGCAACAATGACCTTAAAAAAGTGGAACTTTCAAGATGCAAATTATGTCAGAATCCTAGCTCAAGGAATGAGGTCTGGGGAAGAAAATTCCTGATTATTCTTCCAGATGGTAGCAGTCAAAAATTTTTTCAAATAAAAATGAGGATTGGCCAAGGGAATCTTCTGTTTGGGAACTGCCATATATGCCTATTGATCTATAAAACTGTTATCCAGAATTGTACCCCCCTACTTCATGGATTCTAATCATGAACTTTTACAATTAGAAGGAATCTAAGAAATCTTCTAGTCCAATCCATACTTCAAAAGAAATCCCCACTAAAACACGCTTCCAAATTGTGTTTGAAGTCTTCTAATGAGGGGGGATTCTCTTGAGGCATGCTATGCCACACATGGATAGTAATAATTGTTAATTATTTTTCCTCATATTCAATCTGTTTCCCTCCTTGCAACTATGACCCATTGCATCTATTTTTGCCCTAATGGTTAACTCTACATCCCTGCAAACAATTGCTTTCTAAACAAAGTGCAGTCAATGAATACAAAGAATACCATATTTTATATTTATTGATTTTTAAAAAGCACACATGAGCCAATATAGGAATATCAATTGGCTTTTGCTTCTCTCCCTTCTATATCATGACAGAAAATTAGATAATTTTAAAGGCTTTAGTCTGTAACCAACTGTGTTGATTATTGCCAATTTTTTTACTAGTAAAAATCAAAAGATTTTGAAAAAGTTATTTAAAATGTTTTAAAACACCATATGTAAAACCAAAAACATTACTTTTTCCCATTTTTGAGAAAATGAATTCCATATATATTAAAGAAAAAGTATTTAGTACCAGGTAGACCATGTCTGTAACAAAGAATATAATGATGTTTTTGACTTGGTAGGGAAACCATGAAAAAGAGGATTTGTATAGGAATTTGCAAAAAGAGCTACCTATATATTTACATATTTCTGTGATTCTACTAGCATTGCTTTTCCTAGATGGCAGACTTCAGAAATTTTGCAGTGAAACATGAAAATAAAGAAATGAAGGAAGTTCTAGTTCAAATACTGAGAAACATTCAATAGTAGTTGGTAAGAGTTCATAGATTTATAGTTTTAGGGCTTAAAGTAATTTAAGGTATTTAATCCAACCTCTTCATGTAACAGATGAAAATGCTGAGTCCTAGCACACTTTAGTGACTGACTTAGCCAGCATCACATACATAATAAGTGGGGATTTGAATCTACATCTTCTAATACTGAATATATCAATCTTTCTAATGATGTTGTTTCTGATTTGATCTGACTGGGTAACTTTTTGGGTGAAGATCATGTTCTAGACCTAGAAAAATTTGTATGAACTGATGCAAAGTGAAGTATGAACCAGGAGAACAACTGATATTATAACATACTAGTTGTAGGGCATATGAAGGAGGATTCTATCTGCATCTAGAGAAAGAAGTGATCTATAGAAGTATATATAGAATTATTTTCCATGCATATATGCACACTAAATATATACATATATATATGCATATTTGTGACTAATGGTAGCCTTCTCTAGGGTGGGGAAGGAGGGATGGAGGGCAAATTAAAAAAGGAATTTACGTAGTAACTTTATTACATATTTAAAAGGAATAACAAGTTATATAGTAGATTTATGGTTTTATGTACAATTATCTTTTTTATTATGCTATGTTACAGAAATTTTTTCCACAAATTATTTTGTAAATTAAAAATAAAACAATTTTTTAAAAAAAAGTACGATTCTTAAAGACAATGAACTAAAAGAACTCAGATTAATGCAATTATCAACTATGGTTCCAGAGGACTGATGATGAAAAATCCTACTCATCTCATGACAAAAGTGAAGAGCTCATAAATAGCATGAGACATGTCTTGGAAATGGCCAATGGTAAAAATTTGGTTTGTTTCACTATACTTATATGGTTCCTCTCTCTTTCTCTCCCTACCCTCAGTCCCCAGTGGTAGGGTGTAGGAAAGAGAAAAATAAATACTTGATCATGAGAAAGGAAAAAATTGAAATAATAAAAAAACTAGTATCCTATTATTTAAATGGCATCTGTTCTTTAAGTATTTATGAATGAGCCTTTCATTGATGGTGGTGGTGATCTCCCTATTTTATTCAGGTCTTGAATTCAAGATATTTTACATTGTCTCATGCCTTATCCCAATGAAAACTCCCTTCCTCAGACCCACCTTTGTTAAGAAATAACTTAAGTTAGGAAAAGCAGTCTTCTGCCAAGGTCAACTTTCTTCTCCAAACCCAATTTACTCTCCATCCTTTTGCCTTCACTCTGGAATATGACATCTGTCCCCACACTTTCAATTACCACTCTCTTCATGAGAATGAAAGATAGGAAAGTCATAGATTCTCAGGTACAAGGAGGCTACTCAGAAGCTACTCAGAGGTCACTGAGTCCAAATCCCTTGTTTTACAAATGAGGAAGAGGAGGTTCTGAGAAGTAAGCTGACTTGTATAAGGTTGCTGAATATGACTGAACATAGAATTATGCTAAGATTCGAATTCCATATCCTTTTATCTTAACTATTCTAATACCTTCAGAAGTGACTTAATGGGAGTGGAGGTAAAGTAGCTACAACCATTTCCAAGAAAATAAGTTGCCTTTTCTCATGTGCTTTAAGTCATGAGAAAGTAGAGATTTCTCTATAGCATGTCACGTGTATGGAAGAGAATGCTCAGAATGTTTGTGTGGCTTTCTCAACAGTAACTTGGGGATAAAACCAGGACCACAGAATCTGGATTGCTGCCATAATTTCTTCTTCACCAAATTTATGACTACTTAACCTGCTATGTGTTGCTTTTAGTTAAATTCTTCCCACTCTAACTAGAAAGCACAGTGGGAGGCAGTAAAGCAATAACAACATATTTGTTTCAAATATAATGATCTGCATTGGGCTTCCAATTTGAGCACTGACCCGGTGCTAGGAAGGCAATCTGCTCCAATCAAACCATGCAGAATGAATATTTTTTCCCTGAGTAAATGTGAACTCTGATGTTGGTAGTGCAAAGGCTATTCAAGATATTAGATAAAAATAGTACTTTCTCTTGGGAAGGAGTTTGGTAACTGATATTCTCTTCAAAAGTAAAATTGGGCTATTCTAATGAGAAGAAAAATTAGATCAAAGAAAAAATTTTAGCTTGTTTCTGGCAACATCACTAGCCAATTTGCCTTTCATTTACTATGTGTGACATTCTATCTCCAGTCTTAAGGTTCCCTGCCTGGAATACATTCTCTCCTCACCTCCTCCTGATACGATCCCTAGCTGCTTTCAAGAGTCAACTCGGGTATCACCTTTTCTACTAGATCCATCTTGTTCACCCACTCCCACATTCAGTTGCTAATGTCCTCTCCTACAGAAGTTTCTTTAAATTGACTATACATATGCACATATATGTATATGTATATAATGAATATATACATACTTATACATATATACATGGTTATGTATGTATACATACCTATACATGCACACATACATGTGTGTGTGTTTTTATACACATCACCAATAGTTTAAATTTAAAACCAAATTCCCCAAAGGCAACTTAAACTCAATATGTCTAAAATCGAACTCTTTCCTTTTCTCCCAAATCTACAAAACCAAACTTCCCTAGTACTGAGAAGGAACTCCCATTCTTACAGGTATCTAAGTTCACAACTTTGATGTCATTCTCAATTCTTTACTTTTTCTTACCCCTCACATCCAGTTGGTTGCAAATGTTACATGTTCATTTTTATAACATTTCTCAATCTAGTCACTTCCAAACAGAATTACTTATTTGCTCATTATCCCTCATATATAATACTCCATTTCCTGTGTCCTATAGGTCTCCCATAACTGGAATGCTCTTACTCCTGGTATCAGCTTCTTAGAATTTCTGCTTTCTTTTAAGACTCAGTTTAAGTGCAATCTTCTGGTACTTTTTTGGTCCTATAGATGCCATTGTATTACCTTTTACATTTACTTTGTGTTTACTTCATATGTATCTCTCTCATATCCACTTCATATCTTCTTGTTATTTAGTAGTTTTTGGTCATGCTCAACTCTTTGGACCCCTTTTGGGGATTTTCTTGGTAGAAATACTGAAGTAGTTTTGTCATTTCCTTTACCAACTCATTGTACAGATGAGGGAACTGAAGCAAACAGGGTTTAGTGACCTGCCCAGGACACATATCTAGTAAATATTCGAGGCTAGATTTGCACTCAGGTCTTCCTGACTCTATACCTGGCTCTCTATCCATTATGCCACTTAGCTTCCCATTTTGTATCTACTTTGTGTATTTACTTTATCTTTCTCACCAGTGAGCATCTTGTAAACATTATGAGAGTAAATATGCTTTTGTATTTATGTCCAGCACTTGACATAATCCCTGACACCTATCTTGCACTTAGGATATGCATATTTATTGATTGTTCCTTGAATAGAGTCAGTATTTTCTTTCCTGCACATTTGCATTCACAATGTTCATTTGATCATCATCATCTTCATAATTATTCTAACATTTATATAGTGCTTTGAAGTTTACAAAGTAGTTGATAAATTTTGTACTATTGTTATCCCCATTTTACAGATGAAGAAATAGAATTTAAATGACTTGCCTAGAATCATAAAACTAACTAGGGCTTAAGGTTCGATTTGAATTCAAATCCTCCTGACTTCAGTGTGCTATTTACTGTGCCACCTAACTGCATCCAAAACAAGTTCCTTTCTTCTTTTCACCTGTTGAATTCTTTTTGATCGAAGGATATGTTAGATATCTATATAATATGTGTTATAGAAGAAAGCCTATTGAATTAGGAATCAGGAGATCTGGATTGTAAAGTAGCTTCAGAAACATATTAACTAAGTGTGTAATCACGATAAACCACTTTCACTCTAGAGTCTCAGGCTTGTCATCTGTAAAATAAGAATGCTATTTACACATTGTTATATGCATAGCACTTTGGAAACTTTCAAAGATCATCTACTTATGAACTATAATTGTCCTTTAAAGCCCAATTCAATCTCCCACCTCTGTGCTTTTGTACAGTTTGCTCTCTATGAATCTTGCTCCCTATGAATGTTCCCTCATTGATGTTGCTTAGGATCCTTCAGCTTTCAGCTTGTGTGCTATCAGTAATATAGAAGTAATAGAACTTCGCACTTAGTTGGTAAGAATAATGAGCTAAAAATAATAAGCTACCCGATGGGTTGAATCCCTCACTTAGGGCCTGCTTTGTGCTACTAGGCCTGAGCACAAAAATTTCTTGTTATGATTCTATGCACGCAAAGTATTATAATTTCTCATTATGTGTTTTATTAGACCATAAATAAAATGACTAGCATTTGGGATCCAAACTTTTCTTTAATGTTAAAAAAGATAACTCATTCTTGAGAAGATCTAGTCAAAACTCTTCATATTTTATAAAAGTAAAAAGACCAAGAGAAACAAATGAAGATCTCATAGTAAGCTAGTAGTCAATCCTCCTAGGTTTCAGTCTACTACTCCAACTACAACACATTATCTTTTCTTTGAAATCTTTAGAAATAAGATAGAAATGAAAATACTCAGAATAGTTAAACTGTGTTCCTGCCCTGGGTCAGGAAGATAGACTATATAACTTTTTCACATTTTGTTATGTCCAGAATTCTATTATAGTTCATGACAGAAACATTTTAGATTTCTATTCTCTTTCCTATTTGTCCTACATACTATTATGGTGGCCATGGGGTTAAACTGACAGAACAGCTGGGGTTTAAATGAGTTAGATTTGATTAAGAACTAGCTCAGGTTCCAGGATTTAAAGTCTCAATACACCTGGTGGCTGAAGGATAATCACGAGGACAGTTTGTGCATTTCCTCCTCAGCTTGGTAGAAAATGTAATGCTATTCCAGGGATTAATTAATGCTTATCTGGGACTAGGGCAGAGTGGCCTAGTCAAGGATGTAAAGGAGAAGTTCAGGAGAATGGAACCTTGAGGGGGAAAAAAAGATGTTAATAAAAACGGATTACAGCTATAGTTATAAAAGAAAAGAAACAAGTCAAGCCAGAGGGAAATTGACTGCAATTACTCTGGGTATTATAGTAGGTAATTTGTTAAGTTTAATGCACATAAGGGATAAGGGTAGGGTTGTCTCCATATTAAATAATGCCTTTTCTGTCCCCTCCCCAATCTCAAAGTAAATATTTCTTGAATATTTATTAAGTGTCTACCCAATGCAAGATATTGTGCTTGGAATTTGACAGGACTCTGTAGGAGTGGGGTAGCACCTAGGCACATTACAGGGAAGAGAGAGATCTTAGGATCATAGACTTTGAATCTGTGATTGGAATTGGAAAGGATCTCAAGCGTCATCTAGTGTATATCACACATCTCAATTTTATAGATGAGAAAACTGAGATCCAGGGAGATTCAGTAATTCACCTACACTCAGACAAATGTAAGCATAAGATTTGAACACAGGTTTTCTCATGCCCAAGACCATTTTCTTTCCACAGCTTCCTATTCTAAAAGGAATAATAAGCTTTGTCTCTGACGAGCTTCTGTACTATTCTAGCTGGTACTGCTTGATCAGCTATCTAGCATGGTCACCAGCCATATCTGTGGAGTGATAGCATGTCTATTTGATGAAAGAGGAAGGAAAAAACAAAAAGGTTGAAACTTGTTACTCGTCTGGTGGTTTGCCATCTTTTGTATCCACCTTTATCCAACTCTCATGTGTGACTCCAAGAAGCTATATAGCATGCACAGCAACCACATTCTAGTAAAACACCTTAGCATACTGACTAAATAAGGTTGAAGGTAACCAATTGACAGGCTTCAAATCCATAGGGGAATTAGGAGGATGTCTACCCCAATTATGTGAAGACTTCTTCCAACAGAATGGGCAGATAAAAAAAAATTATTCCAATGGCCACAATAATGCCTAAATCAGGTACTTATATTTTGGGCAGACATTGAAGACACCAAGGTCATCCACTGCTTCCTGGGCCATCATCTATTATCTTGACTTTTATCTTACCACTGTGTTGTGATTGTATTAACTCTCTGGAGGACCTCAGTACCAGCCTGAATCCTTAGTCTAAGTGGAGGAGTGATGAGGCGAGACTCACATGGGTGGTCAAACATGGAGTCCATTTATTCCAAATTCTCTCAGTCTTATAAACCCTAATACCCTTATATAACTATAGCAACACGGGGCAGCTAGGTGTTGCAGTGGATAGAGCACCAGCCCTGAAGTCAGGAGGACCTGAGTTCAAATCTGATCTCAGACACAACACTTCCTAGGTGTATGATCCTGGGCAAGTCACTCAACCCCAATTGCCTCAGCAAAAAATCAAAGGAAAAAAAAACTATAGCAACACTATACACACAACTAACTATATATGTACACAAACAACTTGCTATTGTATATAGATGTCTGTTTGCCCCTTGGTATCACTCTGCTCTAACTACAACACAGGTTTTCACTGCCCCTTGACTTCTCAGGAAGGCTGAAAGCCCTAGGGGAGATGGGGAGCCAAACCAGACATTGTCAGCAGGTTCCCTCTGGGAACCCCCACTATCTATGGCCCGCTACACCACTGGACTTCAATGATTCTGGAACAGATAATGAGGCTAACAGCTTTGTGAATTCTGACTTACTTAAATCTAATTCACATGCAAGTTAAGATATCCTATGATGTCATTATTTCTCTTTAAAAAACAAAGGATGAACAACAACAATCATTTGTCTGCATCAATAACTATAATAACTTAGTCATGTTGCTGCTCAGTTGCAATCTCTGAGTTGTAAAAAAAATAAAATCCTTTTAAAAGATAGTTGCTTTTTTGTAACAGCAGCAAAAACAACCATCACATGTATATAGGGCTTTATGGTTCATAAAGTGTTTTCTTCATAGTTCCCTGAAGTAAATAGTGAAAATATGAATATTTCAATTTTATTCCCCATAAGGAAATTGAGGCTTGGGGAGATTATAGTTTGAGATTGTAGGCTGAAATACAAGTTAACTCCAGGAGCTCTCTCTTATATCACCCTCAATAGAATTATAAACTTGTATAACCTCAGAGTTGTAAGGAACCTCAAAAGATTTTCAGTCTAGTTCCTCAGGTATAAAGATAACTATGTATAGGATAACAGCATTTCACTATCCAGGTTTTCCCTTGGGGAAACTGTCTGCAAACTAGAGATCTTTCTGTTATACTCATAATGATACCCAGAGAGATAGTGGGATTCATGGATAGAAGGCCAGCCTTGGGGCAAGGAAGACCTGGCTTTACATTCTACCTCTGAAACATAATAGCTATGTTCCCCTGGGGAAATCAGTGTCCTGGGCAGCTCTTAAAGAACTTATGTTAGAAACAAATTATCAAGCTGCATCCATATAAAGAGTTTTCATCTCTGACTTTGAAGTGATTTTTTAAATTTTACATTTCAATAGTACTTTACATACATACATTTTAACTTTAAATTATCATTTTCTTAAATCATCCTTACAACAACCAAGTGAGGTAGATTTTTCATTTTAAGAAACTGAAACTCAATGACTTGCTCAAAAATCACATGGCTAAAAAGTGAAATAGGATTCAAATATAAGTCCTACAACTCCAAATGAGAGCTCTTTTCACTACAGCATCACTTTCTGCTATTGCCTTGGTCAGGATCCAGCACTCTCTAGAAGAGTGAAGTCCTTGTTCTTTCCTGGCCCCAGCACCTGTAATCTGTCACTTTTATTTAAAGCCCTCATCTAGTTTTGCTCCACATATGACATGAAGAGGTATTAAGCCTTTGAGATAATTATAAATTCCTGTAAATCAGTGACATATCTGTCTTGAACATGCCCTGCTCCTTTGAGGATACTCTAGAAGTAAGGGATGAGCACTCTCCAGAGTGCTGAATTATATAACTACACTGACCCTGCTCTCCTCTCCTTCTGCGCCCAGAAGAATCCTCCCAGAACCTAAAAGGGAAGTACAAAGTCTGATAAATGGACATCAATTAATCTGAAAGACATTTTCTGCAGCACAGAAAAATAAGAATGTTGAACCACTTAAAAGATAACTAATAATTTAATGGAAAAAATAAATTTCTCATTTGTAGTCTATCATCTGTGGAGTTATAAATTCTTTGGCAATTCACTGGCATTATGAGATTTAAAACTGAAGGATCTTTAGAGATCATCTTGTCCAAAATCCTCATTTTACAGATAAGGAAACTGACTTCTAACCAATAAGTCAAAAAGCTTTTATTAAATGCCTACCATGTGTCAGGAATTGTATTAAATGACAAGAATATAAGAACAATAGGAAATAATCAAGCTTCACCTTGAGAAGCTTCAACTATATTGTCAAAAAAGTGTATATATTGGTTGTTCAGTTGTTTCATTCATGTACAAATCTGCATGACCCCATTTAGTGTTTTCTTGGCAAAGGTACTAGAGCAGTTTGCTATTTCTTTCTCCAATTCATCTTGCAGATGAGAAAATTAAAGCCACAAGGTTAGATGACACAATTAGTAATTGTCTGAGATCAGATTTGAACTCATAAAGATGAACTCTCCTGATTCAAAACCCAGTGCTGTATTTATTTTACCACCTAGCTGTCCATTAGGTGGGTTGTGGACAATGTTAAATACTGCAAAGATTAAGAAGAATGAAAATTGGAGAGAGACTAACAAATTAAGAATTTATTATAAGAATATATACACATATGTATATATCTACACATATGTATATACACATATATATAAGAATCATTGATAACTACAGAGAAAGCTGTTTTAGTTGTGTTTTAAGGTCACAAGATCACTGACATTATGAGGTCTAAATCCAGACTACAAAGAGTTGAGAAGTGAGAAAAGGAAAGGTAATGAGGGTAGATAATTTATTTCTCTGGAAGTTTCACTAGAAATAGAAAAGAGATACAGGACAAAAGTTTTCATTGTTAATGTCCCTTGATTGATTAATTCAATCAAGTCACCACACCTCACTTAAAGTAAGTTATGAAATGTCTCATCAATCAAGCTCACTGGCTTTAGACTAAATGCTAAAATTACTTGGAACTGGAATGATGTAGCATAAAAAGAAAAGTTTGAATAGGACAAGTAAACCTAGTCATGCCCTATGGGTCAACTATAACGAATCAATCTGGTTTATACCTGAGGTCATTCAAGAGATTATAACAAGCATACTTTTCCAGGAAAAACTCTGGAGAGAAACCACTGAAGAAAGAAAAAGAGAACTAAATCTCTCTCCTCTACTTCTTTCTTCATGTATGGAGATGTGAGGGAGAATATGACTTTCAACAACCAGATCTGTAAGGTAACTTTGCCATATGGGCACCTTATTTTTGAACTCACTTTCCCCAGAACTCTGTAAATATGTGTTGGAGAATGAATGCATTACACACTTTTGAGTAATGCTCTGTACTAATTATTCTTAATCTGCCTCCTTATTAAAATATCCATTTCTAAAAGCTATTCAAGGTTGACTGATTAAAATAATCCTTGATAATCTTGAGGGGATAGCATACTGGTGAAGACTTGAGCCAATGGCATTAGAGAATCAACTTCCAACTTCTTGGGGGAACCAAAGAGGGAGTTATGTTGGGTTGAGTTGTGTTGAGGAACCTCAGCAATGGTTGTTTAAGATCATGCCTGTTATTATTTTTTTAATGTGGGAGAGAATCAATTAGGAATAAAGCAAAAAGCCTTCCTAGCTCCAATGAAGACTTGTTTGAAATTAGATAATATTAAGTTGTTATGAACCCTTTCAACAACATTATATGATTTCCTCTAGCTCTCTTCTGCTGTATGTGACTGAGCATGGAAATGGATGGTGGAGTGATTATAGATTGGGTTCTACCACTAGTGTGGTAGAACAAATAAGAGAGGGTTGAAGAGTAAAGAATGGTAGAAAATCAAATTATATAATTAAAGATCTGAGTTTGAGAAAGGAGTAAAATTAGTGCCCCTAAGTGGTGATCAACTGAGATATTTTGAGAATGAGAGTACTGGAGGTCAGTGTGTGGAGAACAACTTGGTAAAGAAGAGATGGAATAACAGAATAGATCATGAGAGGAGAGTAGGTGGAGGAATTGGGTAGTAAAGGATTTTGATGGAACAAACAAAAGTAGCATGCCAAAGTCTATTCATATAACTGGAGAGAGAGATTATAAAATAAACACTGAACTACTTGAGAAAGAACTAAGATTGATCTTGGGACTAGCAAATGAAAAGCCATCAGAATGGAGAGGCCTGGAGAAATAAACTGATATTCAAATTCACTCACATAAGAAGCAACATTAAAATTTAAACTGTGGGGATTAAAATTATCCCACCTATAATAAAAGGGATTGAAATAGAACTCTGAGCCAATGGAACTTTATTAAAGGGTCCATGGTCCCTTTTAATGAAGTAAACCTCAAATACTCCTCATAAGCCGAGATGCCTCATCTTTCCAAGGCCTTATTTTTATAGGGTTAGATATCCAGTCCAGCTGTCCAAATACAGAATAATCCTTTTGATTGAGTTGTAATACCTAAGCTAGAATAAGTAAAATTACATAGTAATAGGATTACAAATTGGGTGAAGTATGGAATATCTCTACACAAGATGGACCAACTTTTTCTCAAGTTGGGCAGGAAGAAATGGTACAAACTGTCACAAGTTATCCTAACCTAACCTAAGTAGTCACAAAATGATAATCTGCTCCTATTAGCTATGGGCTTGGTCCAGAGTTACTAAAATATTTTGGAGTACATTTCATGTAGTTGTGATTTCTACCATATTAGGTTTTGTCATGGCAGAGCAAAATAATGCTGGAGAGCCATTAGTTAACTTCCTATAGTGAAGCTTTGGGGTCTTATATGCAGAACTTTGGTATAATTCTATCAAATTAATTAATATTGATTGAAATGCAGTAGGGGTCAAATGAATTACTTCTCATAGAACCCAGCTATGATCTCATGCCCCAATTCTAGTAACTTTTTCATTATAGAATAATGTTATTCATCAGACTTTGGCTTGACTTAAGAAGTGAAAGTAGATTTTTTTTTAAATCAAGGCTCTATTTGTAAATTTGCTTCTTGTTGCAAGGCAAGAAATCTCAGACAGTAAAGCTATAGACAGAGGTTCTCAGTCTCTTTCCATGGCATAACTGGTGATGCCTGTGGACCTCTTCTCAGAATAATGTTGTTAAATACATGTAATGTATGATTATCAAAAAAAATTACATTGATATTCTCCACATTAAGAATATATGTAAATATCATACCATGGTTCATGGTCAAAGTACAATCCTCCTCCTATTTTGGATAATTAACAAGCAAATGGATTCTACTAGGCCTTTGGGCCATACTTTGCTGACCTCTGTTATACATTTAGACAAGTGATTCTCCTGTTAGATTTTCAGGACTTTCAGAATACTTTAAAGATATCTTTAGAAAATAGTCTGGGGCAGTGGAAAGAGTTATCAACCAAGAGTTTAATTTACACTATCTGTGTGACCTTAAACAAAGTAACTTATCCTTTGTGGGTCTCTGTTTCCTCATCTATAAAATGAAGAGAGATGAGCTAGGCCATCAGGAAGGTTCTTTTTAACTCTAAATCTATCGTATTCTGTATAGTAAAATAAATATATTAACTTAGGATGGGCAACTCCATTTTGTCTTAAGGCTCCATTTTGTAATATGTTGTTTTTCTATAATAAGTATAACAGTGACATTGTTTGGCAATGACTTGTATATTCCCCAAAGTTGGTATAACTACTAATGACATTTGCATGTCCCTCCAACTTGATAAATAACTACAATGACATGTGCATATTCTGTAAAAATGAAAAACAAGTACTGACATGTGCATGGTCCCCAAATTTGGTAAATAACTACTAATGATCTATGTATATCCCTATACTTGGTAAACAATGTATGTATGTACCATAAATTGAATAAATAACTACTAATGATGTGTCCCACATTTGGTAAAGTGCTAATGACACTAAGAAACTAAAGCTTTGATTAATAGTTTCCTTTCATCATAAACTTAGGTAATCAATCACCAATTAGAACTTAGATGGAATTTGTAAACAATCTTATTCAAAACCATAAGCAATTGCTTATAGGTCACAACCATCAGCCTGCTCCTGGGCCACAATGAGTATAAACCCCTATGTTCTCCACACTTGGAAACATGAACAACTCATTTTCCCTTGAGAACACTGCATATTGATAAGACTTGCCAGAATGCCACCTCAGAGGAAGACATAAGCTTTCTTCTGGGCAGAGAGGAAACTTTGTCAGGGGTATGGTCTGAAATCTTTAATGGGTTCTTTAAAAAACAGGTTGGTGGTTTGTTCCTAGAGGGTTCGATGTTGAATTACTAAGTAGTCAATAAAATTCAATTGCATATATTGATAAGTCTCATTAGTGTACCATTAGATTTAAAAAGCCTACATGATAATAAATCAGTTTTATATGAGCACTACTATCACATCCTATTATTCCCCAAAGAGTATCCTAGAAGCTCTCATTTATTTGATTTTTTAAAAGTGACTACTTTTCCCTTTGCTAGAGCACAAACTGCTTGCATGTCTGTAAGGACTTCAGTAACTTCCAATCTGCCCCATAAATGAAGCTCCAGTCCTCTTAGTGACTCCATCAAAGTAAAGCCCACAGTAATAGCCAAAAGCCCCTTTGCCTGAAATTGGGAGAATTTGAATATTAACTAGTCCAGTTGCCAATTCCCCAGGCATCCTCAGGATAAATAGCACCAATCCACAAACATTGATCCACATCATACTTCCCACTTCCTGGTCTCCCCAATGTCAGATCTTGCTTGACCCAGATAAGGAACATATAAATAGCCCACTGGAATTTTATCAGTTTGAGGGTCCAATTCTCCCAGGGATCTGTGGGAGGATCCTTGGCCCTGACCAGCATCCATCCTCCCTTATGTCACCTTATTAGGAACATTTATTTTCCATAAAGCTGACTTGTTTTACTTTCTCTCTGCTGACTCTTGTCTTGTGGTGCCCCCTTCCTCCCCTTCCTCACTTTCACCTCAGACCTTACCACTTCCCTTAAACATTTTTAAGACAATATTCTTAGGTGGGAAGGAAGGATGGGAAATCTTTTTTTTAATAACTTTGGTTCCCCAAATGTCATCAGACCATCATTAGACAGGTTTTGTCAAAAGTGAAGTAGAGATCTCCCCTGGACACATTGCATGCATCTGCCATAGCATCAGAGGTAAGATTCTTTTCCTGCACACTTGGAATCTACTAAGAAAGTCATCTCTCTTGGGCCTTCCATCCCTAGCACAAATGTGCATTGTCTGCTCCCACCCACTGGCTTTAAATGACAAGAAGAACACAAGGATTCTCCCCAGTCAACATTTTAATATTATTGAACTATCTCCCTTAGTCCCCAACACAATTTTCAAAACATGGAAGAATGTGAGAACAAAGAGTTTCAAGCTGTCTTTGCTAAATCACATCATCTGTCTTTCAACTCCACCCTTCACTATCCCATTCCCCACTCCCACCCCCCTACTCCCCCAAGTCCCAGGCTCGGTTAGTTTTGCAGCTTGCTGGCTAGCAAGAAGATAAATGGCATCTTGTGTTTATTTAATCAGACTTGATCCATTATCAATTATTAAAGCCCAACATGGGTTAGCTATGTGCTGCACAGATCATTTCTTACCATTTGGGCCTATTTAATGAAGCAATTGCAACTGTAGGAGAGGACTCATCTTAAATGTGTTTCACCTCCAGATTTACATGCAATCTAACACTGATTTGCATATAATAATACTATCCTCTAGTTTCTAAGGTTGCAAGTAATAAGGGGAAGAACAATTCCAAAGGGCACCCACTGGTGGGTTCTGACATACATTTTTCACCCTGAATACTGGAAATAAGTCTGAGGGAGTTTCAGACTCCACAGATTTCCTTTATTTAGTCATTTAATACCTGGGGGGAATCAGCTGGCCAGCTCCTGCCACTGAGCAGTTTATGCCCTGAGGCGAGAAGACTTTTAAATATTTAAATACTGCTCTTTGGGTTTCCAGTCCTGCAGATTTGAAATGGAAGGTTAAAGTTAAGGATTAATTAGCATGGGCCCAAGGGTTTGGAGCCTGAAAGGCATTTGGATAAGTGTGAAAGAGATCTGGCTTGAGGCAAATAAGAGTTTGAATTACAATTGAAAACATGACCCACCTGACCAATAAAGGTCTTTCTTCTGGCTACTCATGGCCATTTTATGTAGGTTCATAGCTTTGTAAGCCGGTAAAAACTTAATGGAATGGTACAAATAAAAAGGGTGGGGGAAGAATGAGGGAAAAATCCATGACTCTATCAAAAAGTGTAGGCAGAAGAAATGGATTAGAATTTAGTAGCATCTGGAGGAGGAAAGAAGACAGGTGGGAGGATGGAGGATGGGGAATTCATTTTTGATAAATGGAAAACAAATGATCAAAGACATTTAGCAGATGGTAGCCCTTCATCTTCCATGAAGTACCATAGAGCCAGCAGGACATGCTACCTCTCTGGCCTCATTTTTACCAACTTCAGCACTTTTTTATTAAAAAAGTATTACTATGTAACTAGGAAAAACAACAAACATAAGCCATTCAAAAATGAATGCTGCCATAATACAAAGAACAGACAATGCCCCTGCCCTCTTCCTCCCAAGAGATATGAGAAGAAACATATCTAATACTATAGAAACTGAAAGAGGTACAGTTTCTAGGAGAAATACAGCAGTAATCCTGAGGATCTCAGACTTTAGGAGTACTATTATTCTAATAATCTGTTTGTCAATGATCCTAAAATCTTCTGGCTTTAGGAAAATTATAGTATAGACCTAGAAACTTTGCAAACTGCCAGTTAACAATCTGTTGCTCAGTGATAACTACATTTCTGAGACAAATGATGAGGTGCATACTAGGCCATTCCTCAGTTCTACCATGGGGCCATAAAATTAGCATATCAGTGACATGAAGAATCAGATCTCTCTGTCTTTTCCTTTCAATTTGTCTTCTTGATCCTGGTTCTTTGCTAAATTCTTTTGGAACTTAACCCACTTCAATTGGGTTACAATTACAATAAACTTTGCCCTTTGACTTGGAGATGGATCCAGTATGCAAATTCTTTTGAGACACCTCAAGACACTGGTCTATGACCTCAAACTTTTAGAATCTCCTTTTGAACCTCAACAAAACCACTGGAAATAATAACCTTCAGAAGGTTTGGAATATTTGGGGATAAATAATAACCTTCAGAAGGTTTGGAATACTTGGGGATGATAACAGGACAGATCCCAAGTTGTCTTGTCTAAAGAATGCTGGCTATGTTTTCCTAGTTTACATTTCATGGCCAGGGGGCTGACTTCAAAAAAAAAAAAAAAAGGGATCCTACCTTAGTTTACATTTTAATGGCCAGCTATAATTAATAACAATAGTAAGGTGAAATGCCCAGCATATCAAGCCATAAAATTAGCATATCAGTGATATTGTGAAGTTAGTGAATACATTCCTAAACAGCACCTGCTTTTCTCTCACCTTTGTTTCTCTGACCTCTCTCACCATTCATCCCCCCCACATCTTTGCTAACTCTTATGGAATATAGCATGTTGTCAATGACAATATAGTAATACATTTTTTTTAGGTCCCAATTTTTATTTTATTTTATTTTATTTTTTTTTAATTTTTTATTTTATTTGCATAACATATGTGTGGTTAATTCTTCAACAATAACCCTTACATAGCTTTCCGTTACAAATTTTTCCCCCCAACTCCCCACCCCTCCCCTAGATGGCAGGATATCCACTACATGTTAATTATGTTAAAATATTGGCAAATCGAATATATGTATACATATTTCCAAACTTATCATTGGTGTGCAAGAAAAATCTTATCTACACAAACGATATATCAGATAAAGGAAACACAATGTAAGCAAACATCAATCAAGGAGTATGAGAATGTTATGTTGTGGTCCACATTTCTCATCCCTCTCTCTGGGTGTATATGGCTTTCTTCAGTGAACAATTGGAGGTGGTTTGAAACATATCATTGTTGAAGAGAGCCATGTCCATCAGAATTGATCGTCATATAGTACTGTTGTTGCCGTGTATAATGATCTCCTGGTTCTGCTCATTTCACTCAGCATCAGTTCATGTAAGTCTCTCCAGGCCTTTCTGAAATCATCTTGCTGGTCATTTCTTATCTTACAGAACAATAATATTCCATAACATTCATATACCATAATTTATTCAGCCATTCTCCAATTGAAGGGCATCTATTCAATTTCCAGTTTCTAGCCACTACAAAAAGGGCTGCCACAAACATTCTTGCACATGTGGGGCCTTTTCCTTCCTTTATGATTTCTTTGGGATATAAGCCCAATAGAAATGCTGCTGGGTCAAAGGGTATGCACATTTTGATAACTTTTTGAGCATAGCTCCAAATTGTTCTCCAGAATGGCTGTATCCGTTCACAGCTCCACCAACAATGCATCAGTGTCCCAGCCCTCCCACAACCCCTCCAACATTCATCATTAACTTTTCCTGTCATTTTAGCCAATCTGACAGGTGTGAAGTGGTATCTCAGGGTTGTCTTGATTTGCATTTCTCTGATCAATAGTGATTTGGAGCACCTTTTCATATGACTATAAATAGTTTTAATTTCATCCTCTGAAAATTGTCTGTTCATATCCTTTGACCATTTATTGATTGGAGAATGGCTTGAATTTTTATAAATATGAGACAATTCTCTGTATATTTTAGAGATGAGACCTTTATCAGAACCCTTAAATGTAAAGATGATTTCCCAATTTATTGCTTCCCTCCTAATCTTGTCTGCATTGATTTTGTTTGTACAAAAACTTTTTAACTTAATATAGTCAAAGTTATCTATCTGGTTTTCAATTAAAAGTTCCAGTTCTTCTTTGGACATAAATTTATTCCATCTCCACAGGTCTAAGAGGTAAACTATATTATGTTCCTCTAACTTGTTTACAAAATCACTCTTTATATCCAGATCATGAACCCATTTAGATCTTATCTTGGTATGTGGTGTTAGATGTGGGTCAAGCCCTAATTTCTTCCACACTAGTTTCCAGTTTTCCCAGCAGTTTTTGTCAAATAGTGAATAATTATCCCAAAAGCTGGGGTCTTTGGGTTTATCAAAAACCAAATTGCTATAGTTATTGCCTAGTTTGTCTTGTGATTCTATCCTATTCCACTGATCGACTACTCTATTTCTTAGCCAGTACCAAATGGTTTTGATGACCGCTGCTTTATAATATAGTTTTAGATCTGGTACAGCAAGTCCACCATCTTCAGCCTTTTTTTTCATTAATCCCCTTGAAATTCTAGACCTTTTGTTTTTCCAAATGAACTTTGCTACTATTTTTTCTAGATCTGTAAGATAATTTCTTGGGAGTTTAATTGGTATGGCACTAAATAAGTAAATTAGTTTGGGTAGTATTGTCATTTTTATTATATTCGCTCGTCCTACCCATGAGCATTTTAAGTTTTTCCAATTGACTAGGTCTGATTTGATTTGTGTGGAAAGTGTTTTGTAATTTAGTTCATATAGTTCCTGACTATCCCTTGGCAGATAAATTCCCAAATATTTTATACTATCAACAGTTATTTTGAATGCAATTTCTTTTTGTATCTCTTGCTGCTGAACTTTATTGGTAATATATAAAAATGCTGATGATTTATGTGGATTTATTTTGTATCCTGCCACTTTGCTAAAGGTGTGAATTGTTTCTAGTAGTTTTTTAGTTGAGTCTCTAGGATTCTCTAAGTATACCATCATGTCATCTGCAAAGAGTGATAATTTGGTTTCTTCACTACCTACTCTGATTCCTTTTATCTCTTTTTCTTCTCTTATTGCTAAAGCTAACATTTCTAATACAATATTAAATAGTAATGGTGACAGTGGGCAGCCTTGTTTCACTCCTGATCTTATTGGGAATGGTTCTAGTTTGACTCCATTACATATGATGCTTGCTGAAGGTTTTAAGTAGATACTACTTATCATTTTAAGGAAAAGCCCATTTATTCCTATACTCTCCAGTGTTTTTAATAGGAATGGGTGTTGGATTTTATCAAAGGCTTTTTCAGCATCTATGGAGATAAT
>JAJPUD010002661.1:199703-302964 GCA_023553655.1 Myrmecobius fasciatus | reverse complement strand
CCTGTCAGATTGGCTAAAATGACAGGAAAAGATAACGATGAATGTTGGAGGGGATGTGGGAAAACTGGGACACTAATACATTGTTGGTGGAACTGTGAACGGATCCAACCATTCTGGAGAGCAATTTGGAGCTATGCTCAAAAAGTTGTCAAACTGTGCATACCCTTTGACCCAGCAGTGTTTCTACTGGGCCTATATCCCAAAGAGATCTTAGAGGAGGGAAAGGGACCCACCTGTGCAAGAATGTTTGTGGCAGCCCTTTCTGTAATGGCTAGAAACTGGAAACTGAAGGGATGCCCATCAATTGGAGAGTGGTTGAATAAATTATGGTATATGAATGTTATGGAATATTATTGCTCTGTAAGAAATGACCAGCAGGACGATTTCAGAGAGGCCTGGAGGGACTTGCATGAACTGATGCTGAGTGAAATGAGCAGAACCAGGAGATCATCATAATAGCAACAACAGTATTACATGATGATCAATTCTGATGGACATGGCTCTCTGCAACAAAGAATTGTATCAAACAAGAAAACCATATACACCCAGAGAGAGGGAAATGAAATATGGACCACAACGTAACATTTTCATGATTTCTATTGACATTTGCTTGCATTGTGTTGCCTTTCTCTGATTCTTTTTTTTTCTTGTAGATAGGATTTTTCTTGCATAACTTCTCAAGCATTTCAACATTATTAACATGTAGTGGACTTCCTGCCATCTAGGGGAGGGGAGGGGACTGGGGGTAAAATTTGTAATGGAAAGCTTTGTAAAGATCAATGTTGGGGAACTACCCATATATATGTTATACAAATAAAAAGCTTTAATAAAAAAAAGCTATTCTCCAATTGATAAATGGTCAAAGGATATGAACAATTTTCAGATGATGAAATTAAAACCATTTCTAGTCATATGAAAAGATGTCCTAAATTATTATTGATCAGAGAAATGCAAATTAAAACAACTCTGAGGTATCACTACATACTTCACAGATTATTTAAAATGACAGGAAAAGATAATGACAAATATTGGAGGGGATGTGGGAAAACTGGGACACTAATACATTATTGGTGTAGTTGTGAATTGATTCAACCATTCTGGAGAGCAATTTAGAACTATGCCCAAAGAACTATAAAACTGTGATCCAGTTATGTTTCTACTGGGCTTATATCTGAAAGAGATCATAAAGGAGAAAAGGGACCCATATGTACAAAAATGTTTGTGGCAGCCCTTTTTGTACTACAAATATCTTCTTGTAAATTTGTCCTATTTAGCCTAAGGAGGTAAAACTATGAGTAATGGATAGGAATTTTTGAAAAACAAAGCGGGATCTTCCTAGTATTTTGAATCTACCAGAAGGGTAATAAACTGTCTCAAGAGGCAATGGATTTCCCGGCATTTTAGTTTTTAGGTAAAGATTACATTGCTATGGGTCAGAGATGTTATATTGTAAAGGCATTTCTGTGCAAGTCTGAGTCATATTGGTTGACCTTTGTGGTGTCTTCCTTCTGTGACCTGTGATTCTCTTTCTTTAATAAATAACTGCATTTTCTAGTTGTGTTCTTAGGCATATGGCTTGCCTCTTTACTTCTCCTCCCCTTCTAACTTTACTCAGTGACTCTGGTCCCCACACATAAAACATAGTTACAGAATTGGTACCAAACCTTTATCTATTGACTTTATGCTCTTCTCAGTAACTAGTACTACCTATATATACAAACTACATGCCTGAAAAAATAGTCACAAAGTAGTTACATTGAGTGTGAATCAATTTATAAGTTCCCTTTTTTTGAGAACATATTTTGAGAGGGAGGAAAAGAGAGGAGAAAATGAAAAACTGGTTTTCTGGGGATGGGACAGAATGTGCCTGGGAGCACAGAAGATAGACTTGGCTGACTTTTTTGCCATTTATGGGTTGACCCTGAAGGTCTGAATCCCTGTCTAGTTCTGGGGATGTGACATACATCCTCCCATCTGCCACTTTGATAGTTCATTGAGGCCACATTTATGAAGGAAAAGAGAAGTTAATTATGCCTTAACATTTAGCATTGTAGGTTCAACAATGACTCCTTGGGCTGGCATTTCTTTGCTCTTCCTGCTCCTAACAGAAACCATATTGCCATAATCAATTCATCTCATTCCTGAAAAGAACAAAAATGGGAACAGAGAAAGAACATACATTAGCCTTAGGGCTTGGGCTGAGGATAGAGTTATGATTTTTAGGACAGTGTGGTTCAATGCTTAGTCACAGACCCCTGTCTTTGCTCTAACTTTTCCACTGATACTCAAGCTTCTAGTCTATCATTATGTTTCTAAGTCATTTTTCCCTGTTATAAAATAAAAGATCACCATATGAACCATATGATCTGCTAGGAGGAAATCCTTTATAATGTTTAGTGTCCCTCTAAACTCAATCTTTCAGAGATATCATAGATTTATATCCCAATGACCTTGTTTTCCTTCTAGAAATTCTCTATTAAGATAAAGGCTGTGTGTATATGCATGAATATGAGCTACATCTAAATAAAAGTGCAAACATGTATATGCATATATAATGAATATGCATATGTGTATAGGCATTTAAGCATATAGTTTCCATATTCATATAGCATACACATATTTCTGCATGGTATACATATATTCGTGTTTATGCATATAGAAGGGTTATGTATGTGAGTATTTGCATGTGCATAGATATATATATGTTTAAGCTTTTGACTATGTATATTGAGGTAGAGAGTTTAGTGGTATATGCATATTGGAGCAGCTAGATAATAAAATGTGTGCATACATGTGTAGTTGTAATAATATGTATTGTCTATCCAAATAAACTCTAAATAGCTCCTAGATCTATATAGGCATAATCTCCAACTACCTATTGAACATTTTAAATTTCATGTCCATAGTCATCTCAAACATATATCTAAAATATACTCCGTTATTTTCTCTCTCTCATACACACACACACACACACACACACACACACACACACACACACACAAAATCCTGTCTTCCATATTTCCCTATTGTTATTGAGGGCATCATCACCATCCTTCTAGTCACCAAGTTTACCATCCTTGACCTCCTTTTTCTTTTCTACATATATCCAAACAGTTGTCCAATCTTGTTTTATATTCACAAAGCTAATAGCTTAGTTCTTTTCACTTCTGTGGGGAGAATTTTTAATTATATCATTAAAATCTAGCCTTGCATGGATAGAAATCTAACTTAGAGACTAGACAAGTTTAATGCTTAACTCATGTACAAGTCACACTGACCCCAGAAAACTTTAAGGGGATATAAAAATTGATATATAGAATTTCTGATTTTCTGAAACAAAAATAAAAATAAAAATCTGAATTAATCTATGTGTCTTATTTGGAAACTCATGTGGTGGCCAGTCAGGCAACTGTTTCCTTGCTTCTTTGATTCTTATATAATGTATAACTCACACAGTATCAGGGAAGTCCACTACCAATTTTGGCTCTCTCCCCTCTGCTAAATAACTTAATAAACTTTTTTTCTAAAATTATTTCAATTCTAGCTTGTGTTCTAGAATAAATTGATATTGGAAGTGAGATCCCTAATTGTCAACAGGAAAAGTCTGAAGGCTTACCTAGAACTAACTAAGTCTCCGTGATCACAGGATAAAGGAAAGTAGTTTCTGACCTATACATAGTCTTGACAAGAACTGGGCGAGTACCCACCCTATGATTTGAGTAGAATAAAGTCAAATTGCCTATGACCCCAAATTAGCTCTCAGGATGAGGGGAAAGCTAGAGGATTCTGTGATACCTTGACCTAGGGAATTACTCATTATTTGGTTAAGACTAGCCTAGGCATCCTTATTAAAAATTAGTAATCTCTTTAGACTGATTGCTTGAGGGCTCTACAGTCAGCTCTGCTATTAGCTAAATTTTGCTAGTCCCTCAAATGAATCTCTTTCTTTCCATCTTTCCTTCTGTGTGTGTCCCTCTGTCCCCTTTTATTTCTCTTACTCAAATAATTCATGTACCCTAGTCACATATAACATTACATCATTAGAAGTCATATTTCCCCAAAATTCAGGATAAATCTATTGAATTAACTGAAAAGCTAAAATCTATCTTTGAAGTCTCTCTTGAGGGGACACCAACCAGCTTCTGATCTTATCACTTGGAAGGAATCTATGGAGCTGAGTACAAGATAAGTCAGGATAGTCCATTCCCATTAACCATCCCATAACTATTAGAAATAAGCCAAATACCTGCTCTATGATTTTACACACACACACACACACACACACACACACACACACACTCATCAGGCCTGATAATTCTGATGAGTACAGAATTGTGGCCCAGGACTCAAATGCAAAGACCACCATATGAACCACATGATCTGGAGGAGGAAATCCTTTATAAGATATTTGTGTTGTATCAGTCCGACACCCATTCATTTGGGATGATTCCAAGTTAATGAACGAAGCTTGAACTTATGTTAGTCAAATAAACCACTGACTAGAATTGAGTGTTCACAGGCTGAGCACTTATATCCCAATAGTAGACAACTTCTTTTTCTCCTTTTCTCCTTTCTCAGAAAGCTTCTCAGGAGAACATTTATCTTGTATTGTGTCTAGTGTTCATAGATTCTTTTTCTCTCACAATGGGTCAATCTAGCTGTAACAACTCCCAAGGGATACCCATGGATAAGATATTAGAGATTTACTGGCTTCATGCCGTATCTTTCAGAGTGGCATTTTTAAAACCAAGGCTGATCCTGTTTTATAGTTCCCTGAGGAAGGCTCCTTTGGCCTCTAGAAATAAGTTTATTTGAAAGGAGCAGTTGAGATCAAACGTTTTTAGATGGACATCTATTTCCTCTGGTATGAGATAACAACTTAAAAAAATCAGTCTATTGTTTATAGATATAAGGAAAATGAGCACAATCTGAAACAGAGAATAAATATCTTAAAAAGTCAGTTGAAGGATAAAAGGCAATATTATCAGTTGCCACTGTAGCTCTTCCAAGAGCCCCAGCCTTACTTGCCTGCTTTACTCCATAATCTTATAGGATCTTCTCCAACTCCCTGAAGACCTTCTGGATTTATGGTCAGAACTGGGGATGGTAACTCCTATCCATCACAATTCCTTGACCTCTCCAAAAATGGAAACCTGGGAAACTATAGGATATAAGGGGTCACACCAAGTAACCTCCAAGACTCTTATAAGTTTTGACTCAGAAATAACATTTCAGGACAAGTGAAGGAAGTTCAAGGGATTAAATAAGGAGGAAGAATGTATAGATATCCTTCCCATTTCTTCAATACCTTTGAGAGAGTTTCCACAACAGGGTGACCCACCTCAAATAATTCATGTACCCTAATCACATATAAAATTACATCATTAGAAGTCATATTTTCTCAAAATTCAGGATAAACCCAATTGAATTAACTGAAAAGCTAAAATCTATCTTTGAAGTTAACCGTCTCTCCTGAGGGGACATCAACCAGCTTCTTATTACTTGGAAGGAATCTATGGAGCTGAGTACAAGATAAGTCAGGAGAGTCCAAAGAAATTCCCCAAGACCCTAACCAAATCACAGTACTTCAAATTCAATTTATTAAGTTTCCTGGAGAAATGCTCTCTCAGAAAGCAAGTTGGAGTAAAATAAACATCTGTATCCAACAGAAGAATGAATATCCTCAGGATTAGCTCTTTCAACATCACAGTGATCTAAGGCAGGACTTGTTAAACTTTTTCCATTCATGATCCCTTTTTGCTCAAAAAATTTTTATGTGTTCCTAGGTATATAGATATATAAAACAGGTATACAAAGCAAATATTTACTGATAAGAAATAGTTTCATGGCACCCACATTCAGTTATGAGACCCATATGAAGTTGAAATACAGTTTTCTTAAAACTAGGGGAATCTGATAAAGAAACATTTCAAAAATGGTCTCTGTTGGGCTGAAGTAGAATGATGGGGATACTGGGCTTGGAATTCAAACTTTAGCTCTGTCATTTCCTTGTTGTGGAGCCAGGGGAAAGCACTTAAGGGAAGGAGAATGGAATAGTTAACATTTTAATTACTAACCTCATAGGATTGTTGTAAATAATGGCTTTTGTAAATGTCAAAACTCTATGAAAGTCTGAATTCTGTGACCATGTCAGTCAACAAGCATTTATTAAATACTCCTTAGTAGGTACTTTTATTCATTTTTATATCCCTCACAGAATATAACTAACAGAAGTCTTTATAATAGGTATTCAGTATATATTTGTTGAATGAATGTATGTACATGTCATAGCAGTTAACTGGTACAGTAGAGTGTTGGAGTCAGGGGGAACTGAATTCAAATCCTCTGTCAAACACTTTCATAACTCTGTGACCCTGGATAAGTCACTTAACTTTTTCAACTTTAGTTTCCTCATCTGTAAAATCAGGATAATAGTATCTACTACATGTTATTGTTGTGAGGATCAAATTATATAATACATGTAAAGTCTTATTGTAAACTTTAATACAGTTGTTTACTATTACAATTATTAGCAGTATTTGTATATATATATATATGTGTATATATATATAGAGAGAGATGTATATATGTATGAAGATACACAGTGTCCCAAAAGTCTTAGGGCATCTTAAAGTTTATTAAAGTTTATTTAAGCTTTAAAGTATATTAATATTTTTGGGATACTCTATATTTGAAAAAAAATTTTTTTCATGTATTTGAAACAACATCTATACTTTTATTCATATAACTCATAAAAAAATGAAACTGTAGAGATCATTAGGGCAAATCACTAAAGACCTTCTTATAAACTGACATTGATCCATTAACAATTTCTCTTGCAGATTAACCATGCAGCTAATTCTGAATTCATTTAATTGTACTGTTGCCAAGCCCACAGCTTTCTAGCATTTTCATAAGAATGGCATATTTTTTAATTTTATGAGATTTTATATTTTTTTTTACTTTGAGATGCTTTGCTGCTATAATCTAAGTAAATTATACCTACAGTTCAGTAACTCTATCAGAAAAAAATAGGGTTAATTTGGTATACTCTATCCTTGATGAAGCCATACTAGTTTTTTTGTGGTCATTGCTTCCTTTTTTGGTTGTTGATTAATTGTCTCTTTAGCAATGAATCCATTCTCTCTTTTTAAATTGGATTTAGAAATCAAGATCACTGACCTACAGTTTACAGATTTTATTTTCTCCCTTTTCTGGAAACTCAACATAATCTTCCCCAAGATAATGATAGCTATCATGGTCTCTGAAGTTTTGGTTCTGTTGCCAATGACTTGGCAATGACTGCATCATCCAATTCTTTCAGGACCTAAGTGGGAGTAGAGAAGAACTCCTCTGAATTCATCATGGGATGCTAAATGCTTTAAGACTCTCCTCATTTGGCCTGGTCAACTCCCTATTGACCATTTTTGTCCTCAACTTTCCATTGCAGAGGTCATTCTTTTTAGCAGAGAAATCAGAAGCAAGGTAAGAAGTGGGCAGCTCAGTCTTCTCTTTCATGTCAGTTATACCATCTGCCCTGAATAGTGACCTATTCCTTATTTGGTCCTCCTCTTTTCTCCAGTATAAGGAAAAGAAGAAGAAAAAAATCATAATAGCAAAACAAACAGACACAAATACACACAAATCCTACCTTAGTTTTCATTGTCAACCTTGGCTTATTCTGAGCCTCAGCATTTCTAATCCTAATCTCATAGGGTCAAGTCATGCTTTTGTATTTATCCTCTGTTAACATCTTTGATTCTATCTTTTGTGTCCATATATAATGTATATGTATATATGTGTTTCCTATACATCCACATTGGAATTTTTAGACGCCTCTTCATTTTTGCCTCTTCAGATTAATTTCTTTTTGTGTCTTCAGAATTTTACTCGTGTTTCCTATCCCTTCTAGCATAATTTTCTTGCCACAATTTGAATTCATTGGATCCTATATATCCATCTTCTTCATTCCTTAAAATCTGTTTTCTTGAAATCTAGAGTATATGTCAGACTATGCCCAGTTTTCCTCTCCTTCATCACAAAATCTAAGATGAATTTAATTCTGAATATAAGTCCCAATCTAGTTCCTAATAAAAGATGGGAAGCTCCAAAGTTTCTATCATTTTTTCCTGTCCTCCTTTCCCCTTACAACAATCAGCTCTTTTTGAAAGAATTGAATCCAGTAAGGTGGTATCATAAAAAAGAGAACTGAGCATGCAGTTAAGAGAATTGGGTTTGTATCCTGTTTGCAACATTTCTATCTGTATGATCTTAGGCAAATCACATTATGATTCTGGAATCTTTATTTATTCATCTATACAAAAGAGCATAAATCTGTACCTACTTGCCTCACAGGGATATTGTGAGACAAGTACTTTGGAAATCTCAAAGAATGATAGAAAAGCTAACCACCCATCATTATGTTACACATTACTTATTTTTATGAAATTATTTTATTCTTAAAGTGATTAGATTATATTGTCTCTAAAGTTTTTGCTTACTCTATATTTTACAGTACATGTTCTCTATCACAATCTTGTGAAGATGAGAGGAAATGTTCATACAGGGAACAAATTAAGACAGCATGGCATCATTATATGCTGATACATGAAAGCTCTAGATTATGTGGAAATATGGTTGTTCCATTGTCTTTCAGTTCTGTCCTATTCTTTGTAATCCCTAGTTGGGATTTTCTTGGAAAAGATATTGCCATTTTCTTCTCCAGTTCATTTTACAGATGAGGAACTGAGGCAAGCAGGATTAACTGACTTGTCCAGGGTCACACAGCTAGTAAGTATCTGAGGTCAGATTTGAACTGAGGAAGATGGGTCTTTCTGACTCCATATTCAATACTCTATCCACTATGCTACCTGGAAATAATTATGCAAAAATAATTAGGGACATATATTAAATGATATTTACTTTGTTGGCCAAACAAAAAAGATAAAATAATAACAAAAAGGAGATGAATATGTGTTGGCATTCTTAGGGCAGGTAGAAAGGGGTGAGATCTGAGCTGAACTTTAAAAGATGGGGGTATTAGGGATTAGTGAAACCGTATAGGAGAAGATCAAAGCTTTGTACAGAATAGTAAAAGGGAAGTTGAATGGGAGATAGGATCTTGGTTCTAAGCTCAGTTTTCCAAATTTAGACAGTCTACCTCTCCACCCCCAGTTTTTCTGCATTATACAAGAAAGAATCTTCTAGCTTTAAATCTAACAACCTTATGAATTGAATTGAATAACTAAAAGGCAGAGAAGTTAACTAGAGGCAGAATCATAAAGTCAAGCTCAAGCATATTCCTCAATTTTTTGAGATCAAAATTTAAGGCCAAGAATTAATTCAAAGATCCCCTCAATAGAAAAGTTGGAGGGAAGCTGAGGGTAATGAAACAACAAGTAGTGTTTTTTAATTATTTTGGTATTCTGGACCATTTCTCCAAATTATGATTTTAAATGCATAAAATATGAGGTTAAAAGGAAACCCAATTATATTGAAATATAGTTATGGAATATATTTTTATAAAAATATAAAGTTCATAGACTTCTGGTTAAGAATTTAGGAAAATATATTCTTGACTTTGAACACAGGCAAGCCCCTGACCCTTTTTCTCAGAACTAGACTGAGCACTCAGCCTCTTTTGAGGGATCTGAAAAGATTCTATTAGGACAGAATAGACACATTTGTCTTAGAAAACCTTGACTCGAATATGGGGCAGACTGCTTAGAAAGTTGTGATTGTAGGGGCATCTTGCTCTGATAAACAAACTCTACAGAGCTATGCCAGGGTCCTTAAGACGTAAGGTTGTGCGTAAATGCAAGATTAGAACACATTTTTACTTATTTATTTGTTTAATGAAAGGAGAGAAAAGAGAAAAAAAATCCTAGAAGAGATAAGACCCAGTGGGACTTTTTGTGCCTGCATTTTGTTTATATGGTTGTCACCAAAAAAAATGCAGGTATCAGCTGAAAGCAGAAACAATTGCTGTTCCCCTGATTTTTTTGAGGTCATTCCTTAGAAGGCTGACTTAAAGACTTCAGGTCTCTGGTAAAAGGGACCAGGATGAATCACATCACAATCAGCATGAGCCATATTCTAAAAGCTCTTAAAAGGAAAAGCATTTCTTTTATTTTTTTATTTAATTACAAAAATCTACTCCATTTAAATTATATTGATGAGTGCACAGGGCTTGGGTTAGCTCTTGAAATGGCTCTAATGAAAGGATCTGAATGTAGAGAGGCTTCGTATCAGAGGTGAAAAGGGCCTCCAGATGCTAAGAGTTATTAGTCACCCATTCCCCTTAGTCTCTCACATCCATATACAACCAAAGTATAAAGCAGTTATCAGAATAGTTCTCTAGTGCTGGTAATCGGTGGAATAGGCATATCTAGTAATGTAATCTCTGAAGGTGTGGATTATAGATTATCCATAAAATAGTTTTCATTTTATTTTTAAGGGTCTGAGTTGATGCTAAGAATGGTCCTGTCAGAAGCTCAGGGAGGAGGTAACATGCTATAAGCATGTAAGATATCAATGTGTGGATACACAAATAGTTTGAGGATGGTTGGATAACAGTCCTCAAAAGTTTTACAGATATCTATCTATAGGCATAAATCCCATCAAGGACAATGTTGATTTAGGAAGCATGAGGCCTCCCTAGACAGCGAAATCAAATATATATTGATCCTATTATCCTCCATATGGAGAGATACTTGTGTTTGAGGACCAAGATAAGTCTTGACAAGAACAATATCTGAATAGGTTCATTTCTGAAGTCTCAGTAATTTCTATATTGAAAAAGAGTGCCTAGGGTGGATGTGTTTATGGCAGTAAGCAAACTCAGAATTTGAAGAATATTTGAGATCAATTTAAACTGAGAATAGATCCATAATGAAACTTATCTTCACTATATAATACTTCAAGATTTGTAAATCAAGATTATAAATAAATATATATATATTAAAAATACACACACACATATATATACATATATATATATATTTACAATTAATTTGATTTTTATAAAGAGATCAAACCCAAGAGATAAGTACTACAGATAATTCTCATCCCCATTTTGTGGATGAGGAAACTGACACTCAGAAAAGTTATGTGACTTTCCCAAGAGTATATAGTTTGAAACAGAGAGAGGGAGTTAATTTAAAGGAGGAAAGGAGATTTTTTTTTTTCCTTAAGGCAGACTGAACGCATTTTCAGGATGAAATAAGTTATTCCAATTCATGTAAAATGAGTCTTAAAGGGCAGAAATGGAAGAGAAAGGAATCCTAGATAAATTGAATTATAGAAACAAAGACACAAAGGGGGAAAAGAGGAGGAACATTGCTGCCAATTTTTCTTTCTCTCCCCTCCCCCATGTCCGTCTGGCTCTGACTCTGCCGATCTGTGTATGTCTCTGATTCTCTCTTCCTCTTCTCAATAACTTAAGCCAATCCATGACTTGCCATTGACCCTGTTAAAGAGAAGAGAACGCAGCAAAAGGCTTAGGAGATAATCTGGCTTTGGCACCAAAGGGGAAGCAGTCTACCCGGACAAAAATTCCAGGGGATGCCAATATGCTAAAAGAAGTACATTTGGGGGGCAGCTAGGTGGTGCAGTGGATAGAGCACCAGCCCTGAAGTTAGAAGGAGCTGAGTTCAAATCTGGCCTCAGACACTTAACACTTCCTAGCTGTGTGACCTTGGGCAAGTCACTTAACCCCAATTGCCTCGGCCAAAAAAAAAAAAAAAAAAAAAAAAAAAAGTATGTTTGGCTGGGAGCTTTACTAAGGCAATCAATGTAGAAAACTACCCTTATTTAGATTCAGTGATAGATACTATCAAAGATATTGGCAAAAAAGTCTTAGTCTGAGGAACTATGTTATAGGTAAAACCAGAATGGGACCATAATCACATGCCCCAGCCCAGCGTACCAATTGGACAGAGATGCTAGACTCAAAGGCCAGGAGACCTGAGTTCAAGTTCTGATTGCTTCTGATACCAACTGTTAGTTAGTGTGACCCTGAGTTCAATGTGATCAGCAACTCTCTAAGACTAAAAAGAACCTTTATTGGTAGAGTGAGTTTCCTCATTAGGGACTTCTTTATATCAATGGAATTGCAGGTTCAGCTCCAATCTCTATTCCACTGGATATCTCATTTAACAATACTGGCTCAGTCACCAAGTTGTGAAGAAGTTGTAAGACTTGATTCTTTGATGGGCATTTTTCTGGGTGCTAAGTATTGTGTTGCATTAAGCTAACACACCTAAAATCTTCATTCACAATGATATCTATCATTAATAGATTTTTATAACAAATGCTGAGAGTCCTAGAAGAAGGATGATGTCCATATAGCATATATTATTCAAAATATAAGAGGAGAGGTGAGGGAACACTCCACAATTTTGTAGTGTCTTCTTTCTTTCTTTCCTTTTTTAGGATTAAAAGATAATTTTGTTTGCTTAGTTATCAACTTAGAAGCCAACACTGTGGTTCTTTTGTTCTGTCTTTTAGTTTGTTTATCCTGTAGCTTCTGGGTGTCTTGCTTTCTTTCTGTCTCTGTCCCAGTTACAATCCACAGATAAGATTAAGAAAGATCTTTTTAATGGTATTAAGTTACTACTCACTTTTGAGTGAAGGTAATCACAGGCAGACAAGTGATAAGGTTGAGAGGAGCTGAGAGAAGAAGACTGGTGGGAGTCCAGAGGGCTGGTCACCCATCAACCTATCAACAAGCTTGACAGCTGTGAGAGTGGGAGAGTCGTGTTTTTTTTTTTTTTTTTCTTCTTAAATCTGTGAACATTTCCCAGAAAGAAATAGTAACTTCTTCTATTGCTGGCAGTGGTGCCTGATGAAACACCCTGAAAACATGGCCTTTCCCTCCCCTTCACACTGGCCTCCGAACAGGCTGATGCAAATAAGTCCTGACCCTGCAAGAGGTCTGGGGGAATGGCGGCCAGGAGCTTTACAACAAATACGCAAAGAATGTTATTTCATTCCTGACATCCTGGGGAACTGGGAAAGGGAATTCAGGGAGTGAGGCAGTCTGTGTATGTAAGGGGGGAGTAGGTAGGGGAGCAGGAAGGGAAAAAAGATTGGTGACAGCCACAAGTTGAGAAGAAGGTTTACAAAATGGTTTGTTGCTCAGTCTGCCCTAGATTCTGAGAGGCAGACTTGAAGGCAATCACTTTTTGAAGGGGTACTATTAGTGAAGATAACAATAGCAATAGGCTAAATATTTAGCAAAATCTCACTTTGACTACAATACACATCCAAAAGACATGGTAGATGAGAAGAGAACAAAGGGCCACAAAATGGGAAGGACAATATGCTAGTCTTCCTCCATCATCATCATCATCATCATCATCATCATTTGCTATTAACATGTAATAGGATGAAAAATAGTATAATAGGAAGGTCTCTGATTAAGATATCAGAAAATGTGGATTGAAATTCACTACCCATGTACCCTTAAACTAGTTATTTTCCCTCTCTGGGCCTCAGTTTATTCATCTGTAACTTGAGGGGATGGGATTAGATCTTTTTTTAGGATTTTCCAACTCTATATTCTGTGATTCTAAGATTCAGACAAGGGTTATATCCCTTGACTATCCAGAAACATTGAATATATTTTCTTTTTTTTCTTCCTTCCTTTCTTTCTCTTTCTCTTCCTTCCTTCATCTTTCTTTCTTTTTTCTTTTTCTTCCTTCCTTTGTCTGTCTTTCTTTTTTCTTCTTTTTTTCTTTCTTTCTTTCTTTTCTTCCTTTCTTCCTTTTTTCCTTCCTTCCTTCTTTCCTTTCTTCCTTCCTTTCTTATCTCTAAAAGGCAGAACAAAAGTACCATAGTTTGGCATAATTATTGGGTATGCTGGATGGGGATAAAGGCCCAGCTCTGAAATTCTACACTCTAGGCCTCAGTTTCTTCACTTGTATGATGATCCCTAAAAAGTCCTCCCAGTTCAGAATGTTATGAAATCACCTGAAATGTCTCTTCTAGCTCTAACATCTGATTCTGAAGTGTACTCATGGATATATTTTTGGTGTATGGGGCAGTTCTTTTTTCTTTTTTTTTTTTAACCCTCATGGGAAGTGGAGGAATGAAGCATAAAGAGGAATGGAAGAGGTCTGGGTTTTGTCTAACCTTGGACTTTCTACACATCATTAATGACAATCATGTGCATGCCTCTAACACCTTTCCAATGATGACCTCAAAATAGCTAATAGCATTATTCTGTTCTGCAGATGGAGGTGTGGGTTGGGGGAAGGGAGAAGATCCTGGGAGGTAAGCAATGCGCCCACCCAAGATCAGTGGTGGCAAAGGCAGAAAAAACACTCTTAAACCCAGAACCAAACTTGAGTCTAATTCAATCTTTCTTAAATCATTAGTCAAGGAAGAGACTCAGGGAATACCAGAGTGGGAAAGAAACCTCACAGGATATTTAATTCATCCTGTACCTTAAACAGAGAGCTCAAGTGTTCATGAGATTATAGATCTAGAACTGGAAGAGACCTCAGAGACCATTTAGTATAATTAACCTTATATATAAGGAACTAAGACCTAAAGAAGTTGCAACTTTCCCAAAGAAATAATAATAGCTAACTTTTGTTTAGGATTCACAATGCATTTTATAAATATTGTCTTGTTTGATCTTCACTACAACCCTGAGAAGTAGGTATTATTATCTCCATTTTACAGATGAGGAAACTGAGCTAGACAGAGAGCAAGTGACTTTTTCTCAGGGTCACATAGTAAGTCTAGGAAGGAGCATTTGAATTACTTAATGACTTACTTCCTCATTCTAGGTATAGAAGTCTATCTACTTCACTACTTAGGTGTTTAAGTAAGCAGCAGAGCAAGGATTTCAATTCATATTCCATGACTAGGCTGGCATTATTTTATCTCCAATCATACACTAAACACTAATACTTCTTAAGCTAGTCCATTCCACTTTCAGATAAAATTTATTAGAAGGGAGAATTTTTTCCCCCTAAAGTAATATAATTTCCTCTGTAACATATAAAGCTGAAATCATTTTTGTGATTTTCACTTGTTTCATGGCTGCTTCATAATTCTGACATTGAATAAAACAAATATTTACTTCTCCTTTTCTTTAGCTAAAGGACCTACTAATGTGGAATCATTGTAGAGGAGCAAGATTCAAAATAAATTTACAAAATTCAATAGCATTTCTAGAAACAAAAGCATGAGAAAATAGTAGAGAAATCACATTAAAATTACAAAACACATTAAAATATCTAGCTGTCAATCTGCTAAGGGATATTCAAGACATATAATTCAGATAATTATAGTAGATGGAAATTAACTGTTTATGTGTAGACTATGCTACTATAATAAAAATTGACAATAGTACCTAAATTAGAAATTTGGTAAAGTATTATAGCAACTAATTTCCCAAGAAAATGCTTCATAGGGCTAGTTTAAATAATTCAATTCATTTGGAGAAACAAGATTTAGAAAATCAAAAGTTAAAAAAAAGGAGCAAATGAGGAATACTATTTTTAGATTTCACATTATGCTATAAAGCAATAATCAGCAAAACTATTTGATACTATTTAACATTTTTTTTAAATGTAGGTCAGTAGAACAGACCAGATAAGCAAGAATCAAAAGCAATTTTAATAACTCTGTATTAGTTAGGAAATGAGTTCCTAAATGACAAGAACTAATTAAAAAATCAGAAAGTATTTTGGCAGAAATTATGTTTAGCACAACAGCTTATGCCATATGCAAAATAAACCTAATATAGCTATAGAACAAGGATATTAAAGTTAAAATCATTTGAAAAAATAGAAGATAATTAGAGATGCTGTATTTTTGAAAGTTACAGCTAAAGTTCTTAACTAAGTAATGGAGAAATCACAAAAGATAAAGGTGATTACATGAAACTGAAAATCATTTTGTTTGTTTAAAATTAAAACAATTATAAGAAAAGAAGTCATGGATTTGGTGGGGAGGGCACAGGAGAGGGAAAGGGGGGAAGGTGAAGGGAGGAGTCTTTGTTCAGATAATTCTGACAAGGAAACTAGCACAAATATATAAGAACAAGAGTCATTCCCCAATGGATAAGTGATTAGAGGATGAAAACAAATATACCTTAAGAGTTCCAAACTATTTATCACAAAAAAAAGGTTGTTTCAAGTCACAAATAAGAGATACAAATCAAAGAAATTCAAGTTTCGCTTTACATACAGAAAACTGAAAAAGATGATGAAAGATAGATATAGTGAATATTGGGAAAGTTTCAGAAATATAAACAAACTAATACAGTGTTGGTGGAGCTGTGATTTACTTGAATCATTCTGGAAAGCAATAATGCTTAAAAAAATATAACTAGACTTTATATATTCTTTAATGATAATAGTTAGCATTTCTATAGTGCTTAAGTTTCATAAAGCACTTCACAAATATTTAATTTAATCCTCACATCAACCTTGTACTGAGTAATTTACTGACTTTGTTTTCCAAATAGGATGCTGCTTCAGCTTCACCAGTAGGTGAATTCATTTTTTTTCTCTAAGAAGGATTGCTAAGTTCTAATCTTAAACTCGAAAATTTGGGCTACTTTTGCTATGTTCTTCTACAGAATATCGATTAATGCCCTGGCTACTGCTGATACTTCTCAATGGGAACTTCACTCTTGGAAATTCTAGTCTCTAACTTGTTTTCAGAAGTTATTGATAAGCACATGAAATCCTCCTTTCTTTCCAAGGCAACCATTATCAGTTCCTGAATGGGGAGCAAAGAGAAGGGGAAAGAGGCAAAAACGCCTCCCTTTTGCTGCATTCTGGAGGAAAGACTCCAGACAAAAGTTGAAGGAGTTCATTATAAAGAACAGACTGTTCTGTCTTTTATCAGCTTTGGTAAGAGGCAGCTCCTGTAACAAGAATCTCTTCTCGTGAGATTCAGTCAAGATTTCATTGTTTTCCCTCAGCAGGATGCCAGTGAACATGTCAGCATCTGGCAGATGTGATAGTTCCACAGTTTGTAGATGCCCCTCAGATGCCCCCAACCAAAGATCAGATTGATTAGGTATTCCCTTGATCAATACCTCTTTCCACCCCAACATAGCTATCCGTATATGGCTCATCTGCCTATTCAGTTCAAAACTCCTTGAAGACATAAGAGTTGCAGCGATTGGTTTATTGTGGGTGGGTTAATTTTTTTTGTGTGTGTGTGTTAATTTTTTTTAGTGCCTAGCACAATATCTTCCTTATATATAATATTTAACAAAAGTTTGTTGAATAGAACAACAGAGTGAGAAAGAGCCTTAGAACACAAAATAAGAAGAGCTAGAATGAATGTTGGACATCATCCAATTTAACCTTTTAGTTTGTAAATGAGAAAAATTATTTCCAGAAAAGGAGAAGCTTAGGAGGTATGTAGTATCTTCATTTGACACATAAGGAACTGAACTTTGTAGTATTTATGACTTACCCATAGTCATATAGCTGGTGTTAGAACCAGAACTAGACCATTAACTATTTTTTTTTTGGAGGTGGGGATCTGGATCTATGATTTCATCTCCTATTTCATCAGCTCCCTATATCAAGATAGATCTCTAGCTTGTCTGTAGCTTACCAAATGAATGCTTTCTGGAACAATGAATGGTTCAATGATTTACTTGTACTCACATATCTAGTACATGAAAGAGGATAATTTGAACCCAGAACCTTTGGACTCCTATACCATTCTGTCTGTTAGCCTATACTACTATATTTTATGTTGCTATCTTCCACTAAAATCCACTAAAGTAATAGTTTCAAGAGACCACAGATTCTGAAAGGGTCTCTTTGCATAATGAAAACTCCAGTAGGTCCTACCAAGATTCAGTGGCACTAGATACAATCCCAAGGCTAGTCTTTATATCTACCATCCTCAGACTAGTCTACTTGAATATAAACAGGTTTGCTGGCTGCTTGTGACAACTCTAGAATGTTGTCTGATCTAGGAAACTGCTACTTTGAAGTCAAGAAGACTTAAATTAATTTCCTTCTGCTGACACTTATTTATGATATGACCATGAATAAATTTCATAATTTCCAGAATTCCATTTTTGACATTCCTATTATAATATCAATGAGCATTTATATAGTATGTTAAGATTTATAAAACACTTTACAAATATTATCTCAGGTTTTCCTAACTCTAGGTACAGGACTCTAAACAGGATGTCAGCTAGTCTATCACATACTAATCATGGTTCACTATAAGCATACTTACTTTTTGAATTTAGGCAATCACCGTCCCTTCCTGGGAGTTTACTCATTTGTTACAAGGAGAAGATTGACCACATAATTTAAGTAGTTACATTCTAGAAATGACCTAAGACAGGGAGAAGAAAAAAATGGGAAGGCAGGGGGAGAGTGAAGAGAATGTGGAGAAGAGAGAAAGGAAAATTATAAGGGGAGAGAGAAAGAAGAAGACAGGGAAGAGGAGGGGAGGAGGAGACAAGGGGGAGAGAGAGGGAGAGAAGTTGAAAAGTACGCCAATAGCCTGGCTCCTTACACTGGAATGGCCTGAGTCAACCTCTGGGCTCAACTCTCTAGACACATTTGGTTGGAGACTAAAGTAGTCATAATCATTACAGCATTAATGGTGATATTGTACCTTTTTTTAAATGAACTACAAAAAACTTGATAAATGTTGAGAGCTAAGTCTAGGAGAGATTGCAATCCTTATAGTATAGAAAGGGAGACTGAAGGCCAAAGAATGGAAGCTCATACTTTAGGGTCTTCTATCAGATTTTTACTTATACTAGTCTTGATGCTGAGGCTACAAAGATACTCCCTGAGACTACTGATCAATGACAAAGGAAATATAAGCTCCACTCAAATGAAGGAGCTCCTTCTTTGGCATAGACCAATATATTCTCCTCCTTTCATCAGTAACCAGGAACAGAAACTCTGCCATCTCCCTAGGCTCAGAAGGGAGAATCCCATTACTGACTCAGGAAATGTTGTGTGCCCCAGTTGCCATGCAGCTGACAGATGTGGGGGCAGGTTAATCCTTCCCCAAGAAGAAGGGTGGGGGACAGGCATCTGGCCTCATCTTGGTCCTACTCACAGAATGAAACCCCAAGGACCTGTCCAGTGGGAGTATGAGCTCTGAAAAGCTGGCCTGGAGGAATTCCTGATGACTTCCATATTATTTCCAGTAAATTTTGTGCTGATTCTTGGCACAAGTGGCGGAAATGAAGAGGGTAGGTTAGGAATGTAAATAAAGAGAAACATTGGGATTTAATCTAATATATAATTATAGTATCCATGGCGGTGGCGACAGCAACCTCGGCAATGGGCTACACAGGCAGTTCCCCCAAGGGGCCTTTGATGGGGGGGGGGTGGAGATGGGGGTCTGTATAGGACAGTGTAGGGAATAGTACTGGCCTTTCCAAGACTCCTTGTCTTGCCCCCAGGGTTTTTTTTGGAGCAACCCTCTTGCCAGAGAAATCAGACTTCATTCTGGAAATGCATAGACATTAAAATGAAAAAAAAGAAAAAGAAACTATATAAATGCCCCAACTTCAGGGAATAAGTTAGCAGAGAGGGAAAACATCAAAACTGTCACAAGGCTATGTTGAGAGAACCAATTACACACAAAAAAGCAAATACCAAAAGTGAGTAGGATTTGTAATGATAGACTTGGCAGGCTTTCCTTCCTCTTTGAGCCTCAGTTTTATCATCTGTAAAATAAGGATATTGGACTAGATGATTTTAAGGCTCTATCCAGCTCTTATTTCTATGACTTTACCCTGTCTGGAGTTTGAAAAGTGAAGAGCCAGTGATGCTATTTTATAGTTGACTGTATCTGGTAATCATCTCCAAGATCGTGTGGACTAGTTGACTTGTAAAGGAGGGATTGTGGAAGGATAATGTAACTTAGAGCTGGAAGGGACCTCAGACACCATTTTATCCAGTCCCCTATTTTTACAAAAGGAGAAATTGAGGACCAAATTTCAAAGAAGTAATGTCTGAGGCTTCCTTTGAACCCAAGTCCTTAACTCTGAACTCAGTGTTATTTGCATGAGTTTGCATGAGCATTTCCATGCTGCTTCCTGTAGAAGGAATGGTAGTCAAGCTTTCCAAACACAGAAGTCTGTAGGGGAAGTGGAAACAAGACAGAACATAAAGCTTCTTGTGTAGCATGATTTTACCAGGGTGGCTGGCTTCAGAACAGTATTAGATATGCTGTTCTCTAGCTATTAACCCTTATTCTGAAATATAAAGTGACTGGTCATGGATATTTTCTCAAGGCTAATGTTCCTTCTTTTGGAATTTATTCTCACTGAGTTGATGGGTTAGTGGAGGGGTGTGTGTGTGTGGGGGGTGGTATTTGAGGATTTGTAAACTGTTGTAATTTGTAATCTGTGTGAACTACCCCTGAACCACAAGATTCAAAACACACTCCCTCAGCATTTGGTGGAACTTCTTGTGAATGAGGATGAGCACTGACTACTGGCTAACTGCCTTGGGTCATTCCAAAGGAAGGTAGGAAAAGGAAAATTGTCTGGGTCCATAATGAGGGATGCACAGGAAGTATTGGTGGTGGATATGTCTAGGGTCAGCCAACCAGCCAAAGGCATCTGCACTAAGTAGGGATTTACCTGATAAATCAAACTAAAACCAAGATTTCCCACAAAGGGCCAGTCTCCTCAAGAGCTTAGGAATTGCTCGCATTAATGAAGCATTTGAGGACTTTACCCTTTCCCTTTCTTACTCAAAAACAAGACAAGAGAAACAAACAAGAAAATTCAATTTAAAAATGACACTGAGCTGATGTTTTTACTTTGTCACACTGGGGTAAGTTTAGGACAGATAATTAGCATTGACTTTCACTTTTCTGATGTCTCTGGCCTGTGGCAATATTTGGCATTACAGGGATGGAGGGGTTTCAAATACAATTAGTCTTTCTAGATGCAGGGGTCTATTAGAATATGCCTCACTGTGAGTCTGAGCATACCCCAACATGCCTTTGAACTTGGCCAGGGCCTAGCCCATTTGCCTTTGACTCACCCAGCATCTCTCTCTCTCTCTGTATTCCTCTGTCTTTCTGTTTGCAGCTCTCTTTTCTTCCTTCTGTCCATTTCTTATCTTTCTTTCTCTTACCCCACATTGCCATAAAAGTCACAGAATCATCATATGGGACCTTGAAGAGCATAAAGTCTAACCCTTTTGTTTTAAAAATGAAAAAAAAAAAAAGCTCTAGATTGGGAGACTTGACCAGACTTAAATGGGAGATATTGCCACCCTGGGATGAGAAATTCCACCTCCTGACTCTTAACTTAGTGTTCTTTTATACTTGCACATGGCTTCTTGGCTATTCTAGACACTCTGCTTGTTCTATGCCTTGGACCTATCCTATCAGAAAATATTCATTCTTTTGATATTTTTGCCCTATTTCTCCCTATTTTTGTTCTCAAAATGTCTCTGGTTTTATGTCCCAGTCCTAACTCTATGGCCTTTTTTAATTTGTTGGGAAATTAAGATGCAGTACTAATGGCTGACAGTGGTTTGATCAATTGCATTCTTTTCCCTGCATCTCGTACACATTTAAATTTTAAATGGAGTATTCTATGCCTTAAGACAAAGCAATGAGTAATGGTAGGAATTTCAGGAAATATTGCAGGTCAGTGAGAAAGACACTTTTGGTTGAAGTAAGGTCTTTCAGTACCACTCTGTTAATTTCAATATGTCTCTTTGGGCCCTACTTTTCTCATTTCTAAACTTTTTTTCAGTTTTAACATCTATTAGAGAAGAAAAGAAGCATAGCAGAAATAAAACTGCCCTTAAAATGAGGTGACCTTGGATTCAAGTCCTGCCTCTGACATCTACTGGATATTTAATTCTGAGCTGATCACTCTCAATATTCTAGGTAATTCTCTTAAGTCTAGAAATTATAGAAAAGCTGTTGAAGTGTATTGGTAAAGAAAGTTGTTTTTTTTAACCTGAGAGTTCTTCAAACCAATGAAATCACAAGCCTAATTTCTATCTTATTTTGTGAACTTTATGCTCCATAGAACTTAAAGTGGTATATAGGTTTGAGCCATTATTACTATGTATCTTTATATGGAGAATAAACTTGAGACAGTGATCACAAGAACTGTTCAAGAAACTATATGGCCTAAAACAAATTACTTTATGACCCTAGGTCTCTACAACTATTTAACAAAAAGGAGTTAGGCTGATCATTGAAGATTCCCCCCTCTTCCCCAGATCTAATATGTTATGATTCTTTTAAAAGAAAGAGAAAAAAGAAAGCAGAAGACAGAGAAACATGCAGGAAATGTGAAAGCAACAAAGAGAAGAAATACAAAGAGAGAGATGAGACAAATAAGAAGAGCTAGAAAGACAGATATAGAGAAGAAAACCAACTGAAGTTAAGGGGGAATGAAGAAAAAAGGAAAAACTTAAGACCTGAAACACAAATTCTTTTAAAAAAAGTTTCTCTCTCCCCTAAAGCAATGGACAACTCTAAGCCAAATTGCTAGTAGAGAGCAAGTTATAATCTTGACCTTTATGGGAGGAGAAGGGCTAGAAAGATCCAAAGCTGTTCCAGACACTAGCCTGGCATGTTTTCAGAGCCGCCCAATTCCTATTGATATTAATAAAATAAATTAAGAAAAGGAAGCATGTAAAGTTATAAACAGAAAGACTTGCTTCAAGCACGTTTCCAGACAGAGAAGGAGAGATGGGAAAGATAGAATTTTTCCTCTTTTGGAAGCTGACAGTGAATTACAGAAGGACCAGCCTAGGATGGGCAGTGAGGAGCAGATCAGAGAGAGAATGGGAAAGGTAATAATCAAAATATTTGAAAGTTGAGAGTCAGTTTGCCAACTCTCAACTTTAACTGCTTTTAGGATTCCATAAAATGTTTCATTACTCACTACAAACCAGGGTTTAATTATTTCAGTGGTGCTGACACCAAGTCATTCAGTGTTTTCCTTGCCTTTTCTCTTTTATGTGGGTTTCCCAAAGACACTGTCTTTTCCTTCCACTCAACTGGGCAACTAGTCATTTAACTCTTTGCCTGGGTACTATCCTTTTCTAGTAAATATGTACCATCCCAGAGGAATCAAAAATGGGTGTGGGACAATATAACATTTTCATGCTCTCTATTGAGGTTTGCTTGCATTGTGTTTCCTTTCTCTAATTTTCTCTTTTTTTTTCTTGTAGATAGGATTTTTCTTGCACAACTTGTCAAATATTTCAACATTATTAACATGTAGTGGACTTCCTGCCATCTAGGGGAGGGGAGGGGACTGGGGGTAAAATTTGTAATGGAAAGCTTTGTAAAGATCAATGCTGGGGAACTACCCATACATATGTTATACAAATAAAAAGCTTTAATTAAAAAAAAAAAATGACAGAAAAAAAAATGGGTGTGGGAGGTTTGGGGAATCAGAGATGTGAAAAGAGATGAGGCAGCACAAGCCAGACAGGTTCTAATATGTAATAGAAAGTCCACATCACTTCTTTCCTCCTCAGACTAAGTCACAGAAAATTGTGGAACTAAGAAGAGTCACCATTAGGAAATTTTTGTAAAAAATATATGTTATTTGATCATAGAATTAAAAATAAAATAAAATAAATCATTGAAATAAATTAAAATTCTGGAGCTGGGAATTTACCCCTGAGGCTATCTATCCCAATCTATCCCTCTCAGATTAGAAAAACAAGATAATTACTTTGCCAAGGATTCCAAAATTACTAAGGGAACTGAGAAGAGATTTGAATTCAGGTTTTTCTGACTCTAGAGTAGAGGTGGAAAATGTCAGTCCTGTCAGTTGTATAAGGCTAAAGCAACCACAGGTAGTGATGATCTGAAAACTAGGTACAACAACCTCCCATTGCTTGAGTTCTTTAAGTTGATATTTTGTATGGCCCACAAGGGTCCAAGTGACTCTTAGCAGAATAAAGGTTTCTCACCTCTGCTCTAGGGGCAGTGTCTTTTCCACTATCTGATACAATTCTCCTACTTTAATTAAAACAAAACAAAAGAAAACAAAAAAAATTTGGCTTCAAAATTCCTTTAAGATTAAAATACAACCTCCTTAATCATAATAATGCTCCTTGGTAAGCTGACCATAACTCACCTTTTCAAGGAGTTTGAATCTAAGGTCTCATTTCCCTGTGTTCCCTCAAATACACATTTGACTCCAGCTTAATTGGTCCATTTGTCACACCTGACACATGTTCTGTTCTTCCCTCCTCACCCCTCTGTGGGAAATGATGTGCCTTTGGTTACCTTATTGTACCTCCCTACAATTCTTCTTCTCTGCCTATCCATAGTCTTCAAGAGCCAGCTCAGATTCCCCTTCCTATTACCTTCCCTGGCTCTTAAAGCTTGAAATCATCCTTCATCCTCTGAATTCCTACATAATGCTCAATAAGAATCATATTTCCCTTTCCAGATAATGACATCATTCAGAACAAATGGGATATCAAGGAAAAAACCTTGGTCTTAGATTACATAGTTCATATCCATTACTATTACCTAGAGCTATATATTTATCTATGGGTGTGGAAACAAGTGTTGAGATGGAAATACATGATGAATCAGTATGTATTTTCATCTTAAATGAATAGATAAGTATTACAATTTTCCATTTGGATTTTCCAGGGTTTTGGAGGGAAAAGAAAATAGTCCCATGTATTAAATAAGAAAAAGAATGACTATAAATATGTAATGGATTTCATGGTTTTACTGTGAAAAAAAATAGCTTAATATTGCAAAAAAAAAGTCAATTTTCTAAGAAGCGATACAGTTTCATGGAAAGTTGTGCTTCACTTAATTTCTGTAAGTACCTGTATTAACTTGGGCAAACTAATTCTCTTCTTGGAGACTCATTATAATGACCTATAAAATCAAGTATTTTAACTCAATGATTTTAAGGTCTCTTCTAATTTTGGGAATCTTCATTTTAACATAGTATTTTCTAAGGTTCTTCCAGTTCTAACATTCCATATTCAAGAGTCCCTTCCAACACTAGCTCTGTATTTTCTCTGTTCTAACATTCAAAAATATTCTGTGCTCTAAGGTCCCTTTCTATTTTAATATTCTATGATAATATTCTTATAGGTATGAATTTCAACTTCTCAAAGTACCCAGATCTATGAAGAGAACATTTCAGAGACTAACCAAAATGGAATAACACAGAATTTCACTATAAAACAGGCTCTACTTTTTATAGTGGTTAGAAACTGGAAACTGAAGGGATGCCCATCAATTGGAGAGTAGCTGAATAAATTATGGTATATGAATGTTATGGAATATTATTGCTCTGTAAGAAATGACCAGCAGGACGATTTCAGAGAGGCCTGGAGAGACTTGCATTAACTGATGCTGAGTGAAATGAGCAGAACCAGGAGATCATTATACACAGCAACAACAATATTACATGATGATCAATTCTGATGGACATGGCTCTCTGCAACAAAGAATTGTCTCAAACCAGTTCCAACTGTTCACTGAAGAAGACCATATACACCCAGAGAAAGGGATATGAAATATGGACCACAACATAACATTTTCATGCTCTCTATTGAGGTTTGCTTGCATTGTGTTGCCTTTCTCTGATTCTTTTTTTTTTTTCTTGTAGATAGGATTTTTCTTGCACAACTTGTCAAGTATTTCAACATTATTAACATGTAGTGGACTTCCTGCCATCTAGGGGAGGGAAGGGGACTGGGGGTAAAATTTGTAATGGAAAACTTTGTAAAGATCAATGCTGGGGAACTACCCATACATATGTTATACAAATAAAAAGCTTTAATAAAAAATAAAAATAAAAAAATAAAAAAACAGGCTCTAATAATTTCAGTGGATTTGACATCAAGTCTCTTTTTTGCTTTCTCTCTTTCATGTGCATTTTTCAAAGAGACTGTCTTTTCTTCCCACTTTCCCCATGTTTCCCCAATACTTTGACATCATTCTTACTTGTAGAGACCATCAGGTTCCAGGCACTTGAAGATGACTGAATAGATGCTAACTTCTGGGACCTCACCATGGCTTCTACCAGCTGCTACACAAGATGTTCCAAGGCCAGAGAGCAAGTCATCAGCAAAACTTAAGAATTCTCCTAGAGGAAATCAAAAGGTTGAGATTGAGGGTTAGAAGACTCAAGTAATAAGTAACCATTTAGATCATATGTATATTCTAAGTAATTCTTTTTTAATATGAAGTCATTCAAGGGCATAGGATAATATCTTTTCCCAAAGAGAAAAGTCAGGCTTCACAGAGAAGTACTCTGGCTCAGTGTTGTACAAATCGTAAGTAGTTATAATAGAATTTGAACCCAGGACCTCAGACCTAATATCTAGCTCTCTTTACATTACATCATGTTGCAGTCACATGAATAAACATGAAAACTTTTTTGTCATGCTATTTCTCTACTTAAGAACATTTAAAGGCTATTTAGTGAAAACAAAATAAAACTCAAACTCCTCTCAGCCTGGCATTCAAGATCCTTATAAGTTGGTGCTGCCTATACAAATTTACCACCCACTGATACCCAATATGAACCTTTCATGTCAGCAAGATCAGTCTCTTGATTGTCTCCCTGGTTACTTTGAACACTTGAATAATTAAATATTAATAACTGAAAATAACCAATAAAAACATCTGAGATCACAGGGTAAAATTAACTTATTTCAACAGAACTGATGTCTAGATCACTGATCTTTTTGGCTGGGATAATTTTTAAGACTCCATCCCTATTATAAACACTTCAGATTCACCTCTTCCAGGTTTAAAAAAATAGGCTTACATGGCACAGTGGAAAGGTCACTGACCTGGAAGTCAGAGACCTGAGTTCTAATGCTGGCTTTACCCCTAGTTTAGATCACTTCCTATCTACAGACTTCCATTTCTTCTCTAACAAGTGGAGGAGGAAGGCAGGTAGGCAGTACAGTAAATAGAGCACTGGTCCTATAGTCAGGAAAACCTGAATTCAATTATGACTTCAAACACTTGCTAGTTGTGTGATCTTGGACAAGTTACTTAACCCCAATTGTCTCTCTCCACCTCAAACAAACAAACAAACAAAAAAAACCTTAATTGCAAAAAGTAAAAATTTAATTTAATTTAATTTAAAAAATTAATTCTCAAATCCTTTCCAGTTTTAAAATTTGCTGGGTTATCATAGGAAAATTCTAAATGCTTTTCTAGGTTTTCATTTCTTCTCTAAAATTAGGAGGTTATATTAAATGTTTCATAATCCTAATGAGACCCTGAGATACAGATTTTGGGCAGTAATGTTTTTTTCTCTAGGTTTTCAGACAAGTACTTTAGGTAGTAAGCATTACTATTTACCACTTTTGAAGAAATATCATTTAAAATTAAAATAAAAATGTGACTCAATTGGTATTCCAAACATAAGGGATTATTCTTGCCCTGATTTTCATTAATATCAAGAAAGTCATTTCCCCTTGGAAACAGAAGCCTAGCTTGTTATCTATTCTCTTGGTTACACTTTCAACCTGTTAACTTTTCAATTTTCTTCTACTAAAAAAAAAAAAAAAGGACAACAACTACTAGTAATATCTATCATTTATGTAGACCTCACTATGTGGCCACCATTATTCTAAGTATTTTATAATTATTACTTCATTTGGTCCTCACAACAAATCTGGGAATTATCCCCATTTTACTAAACAAACAGATGTTAATTGATTTTTCCAGGTCATATGGCTAATATGTTTCTAAGGCTAGATTTGAACTCACATCTTCCTGACTCCAAACCTGAAGCTCTATCCAATTTATCACCTAGTTTATTCTCTAAAGTCCCTTGCAACATGAAATTCAATGATCTTATAATATCTGACACAAAGATTCTACACTATCTTCATTAAGAATGATGACAATGATAAATTTACAACTATATAATATTTTGGGATTATAACACTTTAAATATATTTTCTCACTTGATATTCACCATATTATTTAAGGTAGATAATATAAATATTATGTTTTGTTTGTTTGAACTAAATCTGTGATTTCATTGGTATAAGGAATCCTCAGTGAGGAAAATACTTATACTATTGCAAATTGGCATGTGCTTTGCAATTTATAATCTCAAAGGTCATTGAGACTGGTTAATTCCCAGGATCACTGATAGAGTAAATTTCTTAAGTGAAATTTGAACATAGGTCATTATGACTCTATGACTAGCTTACACTATGTAAAGCTGCCTTTCTAAGTATTACCATCAATATGAGTATGTAGGCATACTAAGAAAGTAATGATGATGATCATGATAATGATCATGATGATGGTAAGAGAACATGTCAGCTTCCCACTCAGTAAATTTGAGTGATTCCCTATTGCCCTTAGAATCAAGTAAAATCTCCATAAATGAAGCCCATTACAATTAGAACTTAGCTACTTTTTCTAGTCTTTTGAAATATTCTTTTCTTTCATTAACTAAATAGCTATAAATCCTTTCAGAACAGGTACCATTTCAATTTTGTCTTTGTAACCTCAACAGCCACTATCTGGCATTTAAAAATTTTTTATTGATTAGAAGGCAATATATCAAGCATATAGTCAAATACAAATCAATTCTCTTCTAGCCTTTCCAACAAAAAATCTTTATATAATAAAACTTTTTTTCTTTATTGAGACACATAATGTAAAGATTAATATAAAGCCGTTAACTTATGATTCTTTAAACAAGCATTTTAAGTAGAACTCTACTTTCCTGGGGGAAAAAAAAAAGAGTAACCAAGAAGTAGAGTTTCACTTAAAATGGAACTGTTCCACCAAACATTTAGAAAGAGAACCAGATTGAATAAGGGTAAGAAAATTGAAAAAAAAATCCATGGTTCATTTTTTTAAAGTCCATGACTGTAAAATCAGTCATAGGTAAATAACCATACCAAGAATTATGGAACAGATGTAGATATTCAGCTCTGTTGCTCTAAGACTTCTAGCTAGGGGAAGTAATTCTTTACCTGAATTCTAACATGGGATAAACCTACAAGTCTATTGCTCAGAATGAAACCAGAGTCCAGAACTTTCAAAGCTCAGACAAGGCATGAATAGCAATCAGACCATGGCTTTGATCATACTGCTTAAAGCTGGCTGAAATTTCACCTGACTAGTCCCTCAGGTCCTTGAAAGACTATTACAGAGATCAAGATTTCAAAGATACAAATCCAAAAGAGAATAATTTCAAAGTATTTACAAGCAAAAGTTCAGAAAAAAAAAAACAAAACTTGGTCACAAGATCACCTATAATTCCCAGAAGAAATGAAGCAAGAGTTTTTTGGTTTTTTGTTTTTAAATTTTTAAAATTTTTAAAAAAAATTTATCTAGTGAAATATTTCCAAATTACATGGTAAAAAAAAAATTAACAATCTTGAGTTTCAAATTCTCTCTTCCTCCCAGCCATCCCCTCCAAAAGCAAGTACTCTGATGTTAAATTATACATATGAGATTACACAAAACAAATTTCATGTTAGCCATGTTGCAAAAGAAAAAACAGACAAAATAAAACAAAACACTTTTAAAGGATGCTTCAATCTGCATTCAGAGTTCATTTCTCTTTCTGGAAGTAGATAGAATTTTTATCATGCATCCTTTGGAACTGTCACAGATCAGTCTTGATCAGAGGAGCTAACACTTGATCATCCTTCAATATTGCTACTACTGTGTAAAACATTCTCTTGATTCTGCTCAATTTGCACCAATTCATATAAATCTTCCCAGTTTGTTTCTGAAACTTTCCTGCTCATCATTTCTTATAGAACAATGTTATTTCATTACAATCATATGCCATAACTTATTTATCCCCTTCTGAAGGACATCCCCTCAATTTCCAATACTTTGGCTCCACAAAAAGAGCTGCTATAATATTTTTGAATAGGTCCTATCTTGATCCTTTTCTTTGATCTCTTTGGATACAGAGCTAGTAGTGATATTTTTGGTTCAAAGGGTATGCATAGCTGGAGAGTGCTTTGGACCAAGTTTCAAATTGTTTTCCAGAATGGCTTAACTAGTTCACAACTCCAACAACAATGCATTAATGTCCCAGTTTTTCCACATACCTTCCAACATTGGCCATTTTCTTTTCCTGTCATATTAGTTAATCTAATAAGTACAAAGTAGTACTATAGAGTTATTTTAATCTGCATTTTTCTAATATCAATTTAGAGCATTTGTGGTTTTTTAGATATTTAAAAACATTAATTTAAATAAAAATAAGAAAAGATATTATTATGTACACACAGCAGAATATATGAAAAGATTCCAAATATAAAGCAATAAATTTCCATTTCAAGAAAGCTTATATAATAAATACTATATATTGTGTTCAGAGTTGTTCATTTTTTCTTCTTTGTAAAATTTCTTTTGTTATCCGCTATGTACTTTTAACTTTACTCTTTCCCCCTCTCCTTCACAGAAGGCTATAATTAATTTCAGGTATATCTACACACAGGTATACATACACATATACATATGTACATACATATATATGTACAAAACCATTTATATACATATATAGATATGATAATTATATACATATATACAAATACATATTTATATGCATCTATGTAAGACTATTATGTTTCTCCTATTTCTCTAAAGGTAGAAAACATCTTTTTTCATGTCCAAATCTTCCCATATTTCTTTTAATTCCATCAAATCATTTCCTACACCACAGCAATATTTCAAACTTATACTATCTAGTTATTTTAAATACTCAAAATTGTGTTAACATGGCTGACATATAGTGTATTTTCCCTATTTTTGTCTTTTGATTAAATCTATTTTAGTTTTAATTTTGTCAAAGATTATGATTACTACCCGTCTTTTTTAATATAATAAGTTCTACTTATGATCTTTAATTTGTTTTATCTCTTATTTCCTATCCCTCCTGATTCCTCTACTTACTTCTACCTGCTACCTTGCACTCCAATTACTTAACTTCTCTCTCCCACAAAGTTCCCTCCCTTGTCCCTTTTAATCTTATTCACCTTTTCAAGAATCCTTCCTTTATCCTCTCCCCTCATATCCTAATCCTCTTTATCCCATTCATGTTAACTCCACATCTTAGACCATTCCCATTAATCTATACACCCTTCTATATTCCTTTCACCATTATCTTTCTTTATAAATGTAGAAGACTTCTATTCCCTTCTACATGCATATATTGTTCTCTATTTAACCCTGATCTGATGTGAGTTGAGTTCTCTCTAAAGATTCCTTTCTTATCTTTCCCCCTCTCCCAATCCCCCTATTCTCTTATTTATTTCTGAATTTAACAGACTTTATACCCTCATATATAGATAGATAGATATAGATATATACATAGATATAATAATAATACATATTTTTGAATTATTTTTTCTTTAACCCATTCCCTATGAGAATAGAGTTCTAAAATTGCCAACCTTCCTCCCCCATCTATTTCCTCTGTGTCAGTTCTTCTCACACCTCATTTTTATAAAATGTTTTTACCTGTCCCTCTATGATTTTGTTCTTTTGAATCACATCACATTTAGCTCTATCCCAATCTTTCCTTTGAACTGCCCAATTGCTAATGATCATCTTAGATATACAGTTCACATTTCCACATACAAAACACAAAGTTGTCCTTATTGAGACCCTTGTAATTGTCTTTCATGTTTACCTTATATTTCTCTTGGATCTTGTATATCAAATTTTTGATTAACTTCAGGTCTTTTTGCAACAAAACCCTGAAAGTCTAGTAATTCATTAAATATTTTTGTTTTATTTTGGTTTTGGTTCAGGATTATGCTTAAGTTTGCTAGGAATATTTTTGGTTGCAACCCCAGATCTTTTGCTCTTTGAAATGTAATATTCCAAGACCTGTGTAGCTATCTTATATGGGTCTAATTTTGGCGATGCCATATTTGAATTGCTATTGGTGGTGAGTTTTTTTTTCTTCTTGCTCATATTTTTTCCTTGACCTGGGAGTTTCTGAATCTGGTTATGGTGTTCCTATAGGTTTTTCCTCACAGGATCTCTTAATAACCTCTGTCCTAGTATCTTTTTTCTGATCTTCTTAGGCTGTCCCAGGAGGAACACTGTTCTCCTCCAAGTCTCGTTTTTTGTTTGTTTGTTTGTTTTGCTGTTCCACCTTCACTCTGAGGCATTTTTCTGTCTTGTTTGTGAGAGAGATATGGACAGCTTAGAATTTTCTGACTCTACCATCTTCCCAGAATCTTCTCTGGAGCATTTTTTTTTTAATGTGACTAACACTACCTATTCATATCTTTTGAATATTTATCAAGTGGGCAATGGCTCCTATTTTTTATAAATTTGCCTTATTTCCCTATTTTTTTTCTGAGAAATGAGGCTATTATCATGAAACTTGTAAATTCTCTTCTCCCACTTCTTGTTTTCTTTCTAATTTTGCTTGCATTATCAGTTTTGTTTTTGCAAAAGCTTTTTAATTTCATGTAATCAACATCATCTATTTTACTTCCCATAATCCTCTTTATTTCATTTGATCATAAACTCTTTCTCTATCTAAAGAACTGTCAGGAATATTTTTCCATGCCTCCCTAATTTACGTATGACATTACCTTTTTATGTCTCTATCATTCATTCATTTTGATTTTTATCTTTATGTACAGTGTGAGATGTTGATTTCTGCATATACCTAGTTTCTACCAAACTGCTTTCTAGTTTCCCTAGTAGTTTTTTTTTAAAGTTCTCTCCCCCAAAGCTTGAATCTTTAGATTTATCAAGTACTAGCTTACTACGATTATTTATTAATGTGCATTGTATTCCTCTGTTTTTATTGATCCACCATTCTATTTTTTATCCAGTACCACATTGTTTAGATGATTACTACTTTGTAAAATTATTTGAAATATGAAACTGATAGGCTGTCTACCTTCACAATTTTTCCCTACTGATTACCTTGAAAGACTTGACCTTTTGTTTTTCCAAATGAATTGTTACTAATTTTTTCTTGCTTAATAAAATAATTCTTTAGTACTTTGTAGAACTGTAATTTTTTATAATATTGGTTTGGCCTACCCATGAGCAATTAGTATTTCTCCAAACAGATCTTTCTCTATTTGTGTGAAAAGTATTTTGTAATTGTATTCATATAATCCTTGGGTTTGTCTTGGAAGGTAGGTTCTCAAGTATTTTCCATTGTCTCCAATTATTTTAAATGGAACTTCTCTGGGGTTTGTTGGTAGTGTATAGAAATAGAAATGATTTGTTCGAGTTATTTTGTATCCTACAACTTAGCTGAAGTTGTTAAATTGTTTGAAGTATGTTTTTAGTTGGTTCTCTTGGGCTAAGTATTCTATTGTATCATCTGCAAAAAGTGATGCTTTTGTTCCTCATTGTCTATTTTTATTTCCTCAATTTGTTTTTCTTGGATTAGAACAATGTTGAATAATGGTGAGAATGAAGATCTTTGCTTCACCCCTGATTTTCCTAATATTGAAACAATCCTTTATTCTTGGTATAAATCCCATTTGGTTATAGTATTTGATCTTATATAGTATAGTATCTTGCTAGTATTTCATTAATTTTTTTTTTTTGCATTGCTTTTCATTAAGGAAATTGGTCTATAGTTTTCAGTTTTTTCCTCATCCATGTTTTGGTATCAAAACCATATTTGCGCCATAAAAGAATTTAGTAGGATTCCTTTCCATTTTATTAATTTATACAGTTTTGGGATTTTTTTTTCTCAAATTCATTTGCAGAATTTATTTGTAGAACTAATTTATAAATTCATCTGATCCTGGGGATATTTTTCTTAAGGAATTCATTGATAATTTGTTCAATTTCTTTTTCAAAAATACCTTTCTGTGTATTATATTTCTTCTGTTAATAGGACATTTTATATTTTTGTAAACATTTTATTTTTTATTTAGATTGTGAATTGTATTGGTATATAATTGAGCAAAATAACACCTAATAATTACTTCAATTTCATTTTTATTGATGGTGAATTTACTATTTTCATTTTTGATTCTAGAAATTTGATTTTCACCTTTCTTATTTAAAATTTAATTTTAGAAACTAATGGTTTGTCTATTTTATTGGGGGATTTTAATGATAAAACAAGCCCCTAATTTTACTTATTAATTCAATTTTTCCTTCCAGTTTTATTAATCTCTTCTCTGATTTTCAGGATTTACATTTTGATGCTTAATTGAAGAATGTATTGATCTAATTTATTGATCTATTCTTTTATTGATGTCCTCATATTTTGAGATATCGATTTTTTCCTGAGTCCTGCTTTGACTGCACCTCATAAATTCTGGAATGTTATCTCATGGTTGTCATTCTATTTGATGAAATTATTCATTGTTTCCATAATCTATTTTTTGACACGTTCATTCTTTAAAATAGGATCAATTCCAATTAAATTTTAATGTGTGTTCCCATAACCCTTTATTGAATCAAATTTTTATTTTTTAATGGTCTGAAATGGATGCTTTTAATATTCCTGCTTTTCTGCATTTGGTTGTGAGATTTTTATGCTTAATGCCCTAATTGGTCTGAAGGTGCCATGAACAACTTAGAAAAGGGTATTCTCATTTCTATCTACATTTAGTTTTCTTCAAAGGTCTATGATATCTAATTTATATAAGATTCTACTCATTTCCTTGACTTCTTATTTATTTTGTGGTTATATTTATCTAGCTCTGACAAGGGAAAGTTGAGGTCTTTTACTGTATAGTTTTGGACTGTCCATTTCCTCCTGTAATTAATTTAACTTTTCCTTTACAAATCTGGATATTATGCTATTTGGTGCCTATATGTTTAGTGCTGATATTTCTTCATTATTTATGGTGCCTTTAAACAAAATGTACTTCCTCTCCTTATCCCTTTTAATTAAGTATTTTTGCTTTTGCTTTGTCCTAGATCATGATTTCTACTCCTGCTTTTTTTTTTTCTTCAGTTGAATAATAATAGATTCTTCTCTGGCTCCTTATTTTCACTCTTTGTATATCCCCCTATTTCATATGTGTTTCATGTAAACAATTTATCGCTGGATTCTGGTTTCCAATCCATTCTGCTATCTAAGTCCATTTTATAGGTGAGCTCATTTTATTCCCACTCACAGTTATGAATATTAACTGTGCATTCCCCTTCCTTTTATTTTCTTCTGTTATCCTTCTTTCTCTCTTTTTTATCCTGTCCTTCCTCTAAAGTATGTTTTTCTTCTGACTACTCCCTTTATTTTACTTGTTCTCTCTTTTATTATCCCCTTTCTCTTATCTCTTTTCTCTCTTACTTTCCTGTTGCATAAAATAGATTTTTATTGCCAATTGATTAGGTGTGTGTATGTATTCCCTTTGAACTAATTTTGATGTGATTGAAGTTCAAATGTTGCCTCCTTCCCACTACTTCCTCTACTGTGAAAGCTCTTCCTTGCATGCTTTTTTTATATGAGATAATTTTCTCTTTACTTCCTCTTCCTTTCTTCTTTAGCCATTTCTTTCTCACCTATTCATTGTTTTATATCATTTCAACATATTCAACTTATTCCTGAACTCTTTTTCTATGTAGAATCTTTCTTACTGCTTTAATAATAATAAGGTTCTTAGAAGATGCATATATTATGTTTCCATATAGAAATGGAAACAGTTTAACAATTTTATTGTCAAATAATTTTTCTTTCATGTTTACCTTTTAATATTTCTCTTGAGTTTTGTATTTGAAAGTCAAAAGAGCAGTCTGTTCTTTTCATCAAAAATTCTTGAAAATCCTCTATTTCTCTAAATATCTACTTTCCCCCTTAAAGTATTATGCTCAGTTTTTCTAAGTAGCTTATTCTTGGTTGTAACCAATGTTCCAAAATATCATTTTCCAAGTCCTCCATCTCCTTTAATATAGAATCTGTTAAATCTTCTGTGATCCTGACTGTGGTGCCACAATATTTGAATGATTTTTTTCCTGGATGCTTGAAGTACTTTTTCTTTACCTGGGGAGCTTTGAAATTCCACTATAATATTCCTGAGAGTTTTTTTCTTATGAGATCTCTTTCAGTAGTTGATTGGTGGATGCTTGTAATGTCTATTTTACCATTTGGTTTCACATATCAGAATCATTTTCTTGATAATTTCTTGCAATATGATGTCTAGACTCTTTCTTTGATTCTGGTTTAAGGTAATCCCATAATTACATTATTGTCACCTTCTAAGTTTATGATTATCTTCCCTACTGCTATCATAGTTTTTTTAGTCAGTTTTTTGTTTGTTTGTTTGTTTGTTCATTTCCACTTTCCCCCATTTCTTGATTTGTAATTTTATGTTATTCTTGGGTTCTGTTCCTACATGGAGTACAAGTGGAGTGAGGTGAATAGAGATCTGTATCAAGCTTCAAGCTTTTTTTGCACTGCTATTTTCTGAACTAATTCTGGAGATCTGAAAGGTTTTGATTCCCCTCTAGTGTCACCGATCTCTCTGCCTTCCTGATAGGGAACAAGAACTTTAATAACTCTAATCCTTCCATTCGATTTCCATTGTTTTATAAAGATAGATCAATTCCTGAGACTGTCTTGATTAACATATCTTTTTTGTTATCTTAATAGCCTTTTTTTTCCTGAGGCAATTGAGGTTAAGTGACTTGCCCAGGGTCACACAGCTAGAGAATGTTAAGTGTCTGAGACCAGATTTGAACTCAGGTTCTCCTGACTTCAGGACTGGTGCTCTATCTACTGCGCCACCCAGCTGCCCCATTTTAATAGCTTTTTATTTTTCCATATACACGCAGAGAGTTTTCAACATTCATCTTTGCAAAGCCCTGTGTTCCAAATTTTTCTCCCTTTTTTCCCCTACCCCCTCCCATAGAAGCAAGCAATCCACTATGGGTTAAATATGTGCAATTCTTCTGAACATATTTCCTTATTCAACATGCTGTGAAAGAAAAATCAGATTAAAAAGTGAAACAAAAAAAAAGACAAGCAAACAATAATAACAACAACAAAAAGGTGAAAATTCTATGCTTTGATCTACATTCAGTCTCCATATTCTCTTCTGGATGGAGAAGACTCTTTCCATCACAAGTTTATTGAATTGTCTTGAATTACATCCTTGTTGAAAAGAACCAAGTCCATCATAGTTGATCTTGATTAGCATATCTTAAGACAAACTCATACCACCAGGTCCCTCCCTGACCTCAGGAAACTTCTCCACAATTTCTCCTCTTACTCCCTAGATCCTGCCCTTACTTCCTACTCCTTTGATCTCTGACTTTAAAGGTCAGCTTCACTCAGAACAGATTGTTTAATCATATGTGATTCAGCTTTGCTTAAGCATATATACTTTACCTGTTAGCTGTTTCATGTAATAAATAGCATTCATTAAAGACTGTGATAAATGTCTCAGGAGTTTTTCACTTCTTGAATCACTCTCCTACTTGATACATTGATAGTTCATTATACTTCTTCATTCTTTTATTGTCTTGGAATTTTAAAAAGTCTCAGTGTGAACTTGTATTGTCTCTACCACTCCAGAATTCAATTTGAGACATTATTTTAAAGTTTCTTGGAGGGGAATTCTGAAAGAGGTCAACTGAGTGCTTTCTCTACTCTTTCATCTTGGCTTTACTCAAAGAAAAAGTGTTTTGTTTTGTTTGTTTTTGAACTAAGATTATATTATATTGAAATAAGAATTATAAAGGGGAAGATGGAAAAGAAATGACCTCTGGAAGAAAAGATAAATTAATACCTCATGCGAAATTTTATTTATTTATCATAACAGAAAACTTGAAATTCAGAATAAACAAGAAAAATTTAGTAACTGTGAGACAAGGAATATTAAATCAAAATTGAGACAAAAGATAAGAGAACATATAATCTGATATTAAAAGTAATTAACCTAAAAAACATATCAAAGCAGCCACAACAACAATAATAAAATAAGAGCTTCCATACCATTTCAAGAAATCAAGAGGAAAAATTTATGGATCTATTTGATCTAGATGGCAAAGTGAAAAATAGAAAGATTTTCCCAGTCATCTTCTAAATGAAGCCCCCAAATCAAAACTTCCAGTTTCAACCTCTTATAGTCAAAATACCGAGGTCTCAGATTAAAACACACATGTATGTGTTCCTGCATGTTACATAACATACATGCATCTATATCATGCCACATGTGTACATGTTTGAACATATGTGTATGGTATATAAGAGGTATATATCTCTATATGTAAATATATACATACACATACATACAGAAAGAGATGAAAGAGAACACAACCAAAAAAGAGTTTAATTATTAAGAGCCTAGAATCATGATCACATAAGATTTAGAAGCTACCAGTTAAAAGGAAAGGCAAGCTTGGAACATAATATTTCAAAAGGGAAAAAGATAGACATGTAACTAAGAATAACTTTTCCACTAAAAATAAGTATAATCCTTCAATGGGAAAAATGAATTGTTTTACGGAATAGAAGACTTTCAAGAATTCCTGATAAAAAGAGTAGGACTAAGTAGAAACTTTGAAATATAAACAAAAGAGTCAAGAGAAACATAAAAGGTAAATAAAAATGAGAAATCAGAAGAACGAATGCAAGAGTAAGGTATTTACATTCCAACAGAAATAGATTGTAAGTAGACTTTATGTAAAAACAAGATCTAGCAATATATGCGAAAAGGGGAGAAAAGAAAAGGCAAAGAAGAATCAAAATTATCTCATTTTCAGATAATATAGTTTCCATAGAGAAACCTAATGAATCAAGTAATACAGTAATTAAAATTACTAGTAAAATCATAAAAATAAGAGGAAATAGAATAAATCCATAAGAATCAGTGTTTTGGTGTATTATCAATAGTTCAATAGAAAGAAACAAATTCTAAACTAATTATAGAATTTTCCATACCAAGACACATACAGGAACTATATGAATAAAACTGTAAAACATTCTTTATATAAATATAGGCCTAAATAATAACAAAGTATTTATTATTCAGGAATAGTCTGAACCAATATGAAAATGATAATATTAGTTAAATTTATTCAGTGCCACATCAAAACAACAAAGAGAGGTAGAATAGAGATAGGAAAAATAATAAATTTCATCTGAAGGAATGTGAAAAGTGAAAAATATCAAGAAAAACTATTTTTATAAGTGGGAAGGAGAGTTGTCTAGTAATTTTAGATCTGAAACAACAAATCCATAAGCACCAAATGATTTGCTGCTGGTTAAGAAATAGAAGCTAATCAAGGGAAATGATTAGGTACTTATATATGTATGTGATATATAAGGTATATGTACATTTCTCTATATGTAAATATACACATATACATACATACAGAAAAGAGGAGGAGAGAGAATACCCATAGAGAAATAAATGAAATGATAGTCTAATGTGGTTTTTTTGGTGTAATAAATATTTTATATATATATATATATGTATATGTATGTGTATATATACATATTTTATATATACATACATATATACATTTATATGTGTGTATATATATATAATAAACTCAAAGATTTTGGCTATTGGAGTAAGGACCCACTATTAGTCAATACATTGATTATATATATTTAGTGTAGATATTTAACATGGAAATCTAAGAAGAAATATCTTTTTTAAAAAGATATATGTAGAATATGTAGAATGCAAGATTTAGAATTATTTTGTTAGAAAATAAAGCTGCTTAATGGGGAGTTTTCCTATTCCCATTTTTTGGGGGGGCCGGGGGATGTCTATAACTCACTTATGTCTACTTTCCCAAAGAACAGAATGCAAATTGAAGAAAATAAGTTTACTGTGCATGATGCACTTTATGACTTCTCAGAAAGATGTCAAGACAATGAAAAGTGTGCCCCAAAAGCCTGGAAAATAGGACACATGAGCAATGAGATGAGGTGAAAGTGAAAGAGATGTTGCTGAATTAAGAGGAGCAATGATTAGAACCTGGCCACTATATCCAGCTGAGTTCTCAGAGAATTCAGTTAATTTTCAAAGCTTGTTTTAGCTTCTTCTGGGTCATTTTCCCAAAACTTACTTCAAGCAGATCTTGACCTGATTTTGGGTCTTTGGTCTCTAAGGCTTACTTCATGATGCCTGCCAGACCTCTAGATAGTTTGCCACTCAATTCCTGTATTTGATCTTAGTCTTGCTTTTTTTTTTTTTTTTTTTTTTTTTTTATCCATGCGGGATCTCAGTTTGGAGATCTTTCCAAGGTATTTTTTCTGCTTGAGAAAATTAATTGCTACATGGCCCCATCAATTGTAGGAATAAGTTATGAATAACATGCAGAGAAATACCCATTTTAACTCATCTGCTCAGGATTTCATTTCTGACTATGCCCATTTGCTCCATGATTATTTATAAAGAACTTGCCTAATTGATGAAGCTTGATATACCATTGATCTGAAATGTGATCCATAACTCAAATCATTACAACAAAATGGGAGCCAATAAAATACTCTATATAGGTAACACACACACACACACACATACACTTTTAATCTAATGAATAAAATAACTTACATTCCCATAGTATTTTAAAGTTTATCAAACAGTTTCTTTCATATCAGTTAAATTGTGATAAACATTATTATTTTCATTTTACACATGAGGAAATTAAGACAGAGGAAAATAAATTAGTTTGCCCATGATCACTCCAGCTAGCAAGTGTCAAGCCAAGATTTGTTTGAATCTAGGCCTCCAAAATAATTTGATTTATTTAGGTAGAAATTACAGAAATATGCAATATCACATGAAGTGTGGCCTACATTTCAAAGAACCATGACTCTAATGGATACAAATTTCCTTGAGTTATCAATAATAATTTCAAGCAGAGTAGAAAACTTTTAAAATAGACTGCTAATCAGATAATGCCCAATTCTACAAAATCAGTGAAAAAAAAATAGATTTGAATGGAGAAGACAAATATAGATTAGCAACAACAACTTCCTCAATTTTATTCTATCTGTATTTGAATACATCAAATTCTATTGGATGGAAGATTAGATCAATAACACACATGATTTCTAATTTTTTAGCATTTATGTTCTTATAATGAAAAGAGTTGTTAAATCTAAAATAGGAGAACAAAGTAGGCTATAGCAATGCATTTCTTGCAGGTCTATGTGAGGAGTTGTAAATACAATTGAGTTTGGAGGCAGGGGACTAATTTGAAGCTCTTTCCAATATGAGGACTATGTACTATATTCTATTAACAAGTCATAATATAATAAGTCAGGGAAGCACAGTCTCTGAGAGATCATCTCCTTGAACTCCTTCATTTATATGTAAGGAAATTCAGATCAAGAGAGAATAAATGACTCCTATAGAATCAAAAAATATGGTAAATGACAGCTGGATTTTGAACCCAGGTTTTCTGTCTATAAATACAGTATTATTCCATTAAACCATACTGTTTCTCCTATAACACCCCTCTGCTTCTAATCATGTCACAAATTTTTATAAACACAAGGATTCCACTCCAGTAAAGCCTTCTTCCAATGTCTTCCTCTGATGCCTCCAAGAGGTGACCTTGTTTTTTTTTTTTTTAAGACTATGGCAATGAAGCATAAGCTATAGAAGAGCCTACTTGATTAAAAACTTGATACAACAACCTGAGAAGTAGGCGCTATTATTATCTCTATTTTTTATGGTAAGGAAACTGAGGCAGAAGTAACTCCTTGAGAGTCATCCAGCTATTAAGTGTCTAAATCCATATCCTAAATCAGGTCTTCCTGACTCCAAATTCAATGTCCTTTCTATTTCACCATCTAGCTAAGAGACGGTAAATGGCTTGACCAGAATTACCATTTATTAAAGCAGCCTGTTCCACTTCTAGAGAGACCTAATTGTGAGGAAGTTTTTCATCATTTTGAACCAACATCTGTCTTCCAGCAACTTCCTCCCCATTGGTCTTTGCCCTCTGCAGCCTAGAACTAACTTCTTCCACAGCACAAATTTTCAAATGCTTGAAGACAACTATCATTTCTTCCTTAAATCTGGTCTTCTCCAGGATAAATAAACATTCTAAGTTCCTTCAATTGAATCTCATATGACTTGGTCTCCCAGGGTCTCCCCACGCCACCATACTTCCTTTGTATGTTTTCTAGTGTACTAAATTCCTTTCCAAAGTGTCACCCAGCTATTTACTGACGGATCTGAAATAAATATGGATTATCCTGTGAAATGGATGTACCTGAGAATGTAGTTTCTTTCAAGTATAACTCTAGCAACTCTTGTTCTCCGAAGTTGCCAACTTTCAATGAGATAATTACTTCTATACATCCCTAAAGCCTTGTCCAGTGAGCTCCTTCACACATGATGACGTGACATATCTCTACCTGCCAAGGTGCCTTAGTGGCAAACTTGCCATGAGACTAACTTTCAAGCTTATCATTAGGCAAGGGAGCCCTCCTTGAGTGCTGCTTTACTGGGACTGCTTTGCTTGTGCCCACAAGGGCCCCTGACATTCTTCTCTGTTTTTCTTTCCTTGAAAACAGATAGGGAGCTGGGAGCCGCTGCACAGGAATGCGCCTGTTCCCCATTACAGCTCTTCTGGGGCTGTAACCCGAGCAGGCCTGGGCCAGACCCCCACACATTTATTCCTTCATCCAGGCTTTCTCCTTGTTCTCATTAAGTTGGGCAGAAAAGGTTAATCTTGCTTTTTCTAAAGCTTCAAACCAACCCAAGGAAAAAAAGTTCTATTTTAAAAATACTTCCCCCCTCCTTTTCTCTGCCTGTCTGTCTGTGTCTGTCTTTCTCCCTCCCTCTCTCTCATTTCTTCTCTGTTCTCTTCCTTTCTTATTTGAGTCCCAGATTGAGTTGAGGTCACATTTAAAGGCAGCCACAAGAATAAATTGAAAACAGGTCAGAAGGAAAAGAAAGAAAAGAATAAAAAAAAAAAGTAAAATTATTGGCTAGAGGGTGGCAGTTTTGAAGAAGAGGAACAGAATTCCACTCAGGTGGGGGAACAGGATCTTAGTTTTGAAGCCACCTTCTCTTTTCAGATAACACCCAAAAAATTGGATTTCCAGGCCTACCTAGTCTATTTACTGCCCTGAATCAAAATTATTCTCTTAACTGATTGGTAGGTCCCACTGATATGTAACATTCATCCATCCCTAACTAGGTGGAAAGGAACTGGTTTTAAAATGCCCTTGCTATAAACTTCCTTTTTGTTGTTACTCTTAAAGAACTCAGTTATTTGTAAGAAACAGAGAAATCCTCCTTGGTTCTGAGTTTACTGTAAGAAGACTTTTGGCGTTTCTGGCATGACTTTGGGGGGGTGGGGATAAGAGGTGGGATAGGAGGAGTCAGAAATAAAATGATACATGGCCTCAAATTCTTTTAGAGCAGGAGTTCTTAACTTGGACTCTGTGAACTTTTTTTCTTTCAAATTATTTCTTTATAATTGGTTTCTTTTCTTATCCAATGCATTTTATACTCTGTTCTTAAAAACATTCTGAGAAGGTTATACCAGAATATCAAAGGGATCTATGACACGCAAAAAAATTAAAAATCTCTGATGTAGGGGTAATTCATCAGTTCAACAGGAAGGTTTAGTATCAAGTTTTACTATTTGTTTCTATGTCAAGTATATGTCAGTTTGTTAGTATTGAGAGCACAGGATAAGACATATTTGAGATAATTGGGGGTTGAGGGGAAGCACTGGTACTAGCTTGGGTTCAAATCATGTTTCTGTCACTAAAATGAGCAAAGAAGAATCATAAAATATATAGCTTGAAGAGTGAGAGGGGAGGGCATAGTCTTCTTTTAGGACCTATGGGATGATTATATGTAAATGAACCTTGGGGCTTGGTTTACCAACAGTTAGGGGTGACCATACACCTGCTCTCCAGCAAATGGCCTCCTAGGGTCATTTCCTATCACTGGGCAGAATAGCCAAGCAAAGTGCAGGGCCTGGGGTCAACAGCCTTGAGTTATTTCCCCCATGGGTAGCTCTGAGTTCAGTTCTATTAACTAAACTCTGGTTGCTGGAGATAATCTAAAGTATGGCTAAGCTTCCTGGAATGGTATTATTGACAGATGTGCTTAATTCTCACTAATTCCAAATGTATTCCTTGAGGTGCTGTATTTTCATCAGTAATGAAATATTATTAAGCTTTGAAAGACCAAAAATAAAAATCAGTTCATAGGATTATAGATAAAAATCTGGGAGAGTTCACTGAGTCTTCCAACCTTGTTTTAGACTTTAGTAAACTGAGGCCCAGAACAATAATTTGTTCAAGGATACACAGACTGTGAGTGACAGTGAAGGAATTTGAACTCATATTATCTAACTCCAAATCCAAACTCTTTCTGTTGTGCTATATTTGTTAAAGGACTAGGAGTCAGAGGACTAGCCTGGGTTCCAATGTAGCTATTCCACTTCTTGTTGTATAATAGTGAACAAATCAATTTCCTTCTCTGTAAAATTAGAAAGAGGCAATTAGATGATTCCTGAGAACTCTTCCAAACTTGGAATTATATAATTCTAACTAAAACCCTATAAATTGTGAAAGAAAAGCATGAAGAAAAGGTAACTTATTTGTAGGCAATAAATAACCGAAATATCAATCAATAAGAATTTATTAATTGTTTTATACCAGGCACTGTGCTAAATGTTGGGATGGGAGACAGGAGCAGGCAAAGCATCATCTTTAACTTCAAGGAAATTATATTCTACTGTGAGGATTAAGACAAAAATAAATGAGAATATGCAAGATAAATATAAAAATATAATGGATACATACATATAAATATAAAGACATATACATACATAGATATAAATATGTATAAGATAGATGGAAGGCAATCTAAGAAGGGAGGATTCTTCTATTTGGAGGAATCAGAAAAGGTCTCCTTTGGAAGGTGGCACTAAAGGTGAATCTTGAGGAATAAAGGGATCCTAAGCAGTGGAAGTAAGGAAGGAGATTCTTCTTTGTAAAGGACCCAGTGAGTACAAGAGCCTAGAGATAAGAGACTGAGTATCATGTAAGGAATAGCAAGCAAGTCAGTATAGGTTGGTTATAGAATGTATGAAAGGATGTGGCATATTAACAGGCTAGAAAGATAAGGAAACATGTTGTGAAGAAACTTAAAGGTAAGGCAAATTTATATATGGTCCTAGAAGTAATAGGGGATGATCCTAAATTATTGAATAAGAGAGTGACAAAGTCAGATTAAATTTTAAGAAAATAGTTTTGGCAACTGCATGAGGGTTGGATTGAAATGGGGAGAAATGTGAGAAAAGGAAATCATTTAGGCTATTGCAATAGTTAAGGGACGAAATGATTAGTGCTTGAATCAAGCTGTTATCTGAGTTGAGAGAAGGTAATATGTTAGAGATTAGGCTAAAAAAATGACATGAGGGGCAGCTAGGTGGAGCAGTGGATAGAGCACTAGTCCTGAAGTCAGGAGGACCTGAGTTCAAATTTGACCTCAGACACTTAACACTTCCTAGCTGTGTGACCTCGGGCAAGTCACTTAACCCCAATTTCCTCAGGGGGAAAAAAAAAACGACATGATCTGACAACTGATTGCATAGGTGGATTGAGCGGGAGAGAGGATTTAAAAGATGACATGCAGGTTGTATACATGGAAGACTGAATATCACCAACAATAATAGGGAAGGTTGGAAAAGGGATGGATTTAAAGAGGAAAATAATGAATTCTCTGTTGGACATGCTGAGTTTGAAATATTTATGGAATATACTGTTTGAAATGGCTGGTTGGCAGTTAATGATTCAAGACTGAAGTTCAAAGCTAAGTTTGGATATGTAGATTTGAGCATCATTTTTACATATATAATTCAATTTGAATTTGAGATCACCAAGCTGGAGAACATACAGACAAAAGGAAAAAGCCTAAGACAGATTCTTAAGAGAGTCATCTTTGTTGAATTAAGGAACTTATCAAGGGTCATACAGATAAATTCTACCCCTGATATTGCCTATGTGGAAAGCTTGAAAAGCACATAATTTATCAGTCAATTAATCATAAACATTTATCAAGCACTTACTATGTCCTGAACTCTGTGTAAGTCAATATAAAGACAAAGATGAAAGTAGTTCCTGAACTTATGGAATGCTATTCCACAGGGAAACCACATACACACATGTTATGCAAATATATGTGTGTATATGTATGCACATATGTTCACAAATGTAAATGTTACATTTGTGCATGCAGAAACATGTGTATATACACACATCTCTATAGATTTATAAAGGCACAATACTTATAAACACACATATGTATATATGTGTATAGCTAATACTCAGCACAGGGTCTGGCACATAGTAGACACTTAATAAATGTTTATTGATTGATTGATATGTATTTGGAACTAATCTATGATTTCATCAGTATAATGAACTCCCAGTGGAGACTTTTCTTTACCAATGAAGGGCAGAGTTTCCTGACTCCAAGGCCAGCTCTTTCTCCCTTGCCTCTTATTCAAAATATATACCAAGTAAAAACAAAGTCATTTTTGGCCTAGAAACCCTCTTTAGGGGCACCATGTCTTCCAGATGGGTTGCAAAATTAGTCACTGGATCCCTCAGTTTGGATACAACACTAACTAGGTTTATTTTATGGCTACAACCTACATTTTCCTTCCTCCAACCCCTCAACTCTGGCTGTTGGCCACTACGCCCTTATCCTTGGAACACCACCCTTGAAGTCGTGCTCTCTTTTAGCTAGGATCCAGAGGTGAGCTGACCATGTGCACAAGGCTTACCTGGCCAGGGCTGAGTGCTACTGTCTACATGAGCACTCCACAGACAAAGGCAATGTGGGAAGGTGGGTTGATGTGACCTTCTGCATTTACAGCAGGGAGCGATTTAATGTTGCAGTTCCATTGCCATCAAAAGCAAGTTGTTCCACTTACCCGGGACCCTACAATGTGCCAGAGGCTCTGTAATTTATTATTATAGAACATAACAATATAAAATGGGTTATTAGCATGTACTTGGCTAATGAAGCCTGCAGTGCTATAAGATTGGATTAATCAGCATAATAAAAATAATCATGGGCCTCGTCATCTCTCAACAAATGATTATAAGGCACTTGGCTGATGTTCGTATTGTTAACATGTGTTAAGAGTAGATTAATCTAGAAGATGAACAAAAAAACAAGATGAAAGCAGAGGAGGAGGAGGAAGGTGGGAGTTGGAGGTAGTAAGAAAAAGGAGGAAGGAAAGGGGAAAGGGGATAGAGGAGAATGACCTGCATTTATCATTTTTCAAGGAGTACAGATTGTGTTCATGGCCAATGGTGGATTCATTTACACATTGCATTCCCAAAATATGGTATTGTTTGAAGTTAAAACTTAACAATATAAAACATGCTTTTCATAAGATCATAGTTTATCTAACATTTCCTCCTCCCTCCTGGCCAAACAGATCATTAAACTCCACCTTCCAGGATGAAACAAACAAACAAAGAGAATAGCTAATTAGGACTCCAACTCTTCTATCTCTGCAAACAAGCCTGGGGAATTCCATTGCCATTCTTCCTCCTGATTTGCCATGAAGCACTTTCTAACTTCCCAGACCTCTCTCAGGGAGCCCCAAACTCGGCTGACTCTCAGCCATCTTACAACTTCCTGCTTCCCACAATGCATTTATATTAGAAAACACTGTTCTTGTTCTCCAAAAGTTATTAGTTTACCTGTTCCTTTTTCTTCCCAAGTCAGTTTTATATTGGGGGGGGGGGGGATTTGAGCTTTTTTAGCTTTTAGAAGAAAAGAAAGGAGGTCATAATTACTGTTGTTACATAATTATTCATAATAGTCCAGGTTCTCACTACTTCTTTCTAGTACAATCCAAAGAACTTCATAGATTCATAGGATTGAGAACTGATGGAAAATTGAGTCCCAGAGAGGGGAAGGGCCATAAATGGGATTACACAGGTAGCCAGACCTGGATTCAAACTCAGTATTTCAGCCTCCAAGACAAAAATTAATAAATAAATAAATTAAAAAAGTAAACAAACAACAAAAGTGAAAATATTATGCTTTGATCTATATTCAGTATCAATAGTCCTCTCTCTGAATGTGGATAGCTCTTTCCATAACAAGTCTTTTGAAATTGTTTTGAATCATATCACTGTTGAAAAGAATCAAGTCCATCCTACTTGATCATCACATCTTATTATTGTTGTGTACATTGTTCTCTTGGTTCCACTCATTTCACTTAACATCAATTCATTCAAGTCTTTCCAGGTTTTTCTAAAATTAGCCTGCTTATCATTTCCTATAGGAAAATAATATTCCATTGCATTTATATACCATAACTTATTCAGTCATTACCCAACTGATGGGCATTGATGGTACTTCTGAAGCAAGAATTTCAGGACTGGATGAAAATCATCTGGATGTTAGGGAGATTATCATCAGGTTATAGTTTTAGAATTGGAAGGGATCTTAAAAGTATGAGCAAAACTCTTTCATTTTTATTTTATTTTATTAGAAGTGAGGGAACTGAATTTAGAAGTGTTAAATGACTCACATAGCAAGTGGCTCAGGCAGTGTTCAAACCTAGGTCCTCTTGACTCCAAATCTAGCATTTTACCCTTTATGTTAGGGTACTCCTCCATGTTAGATTGTCAACATTGGCCACTGCAGAACACTCAGGACCGTCTTCATGTGGGAAGAAATAGCTCTTGTCTACAATATGAAAGAGGGCAAAAATACTAGATTGGGGTTCCAGGGCTTTTCAAACCCTTGCGACCTTGATTTGCTCCTTGTTTTCACTTGGCCTCAGCTTTCTGATCTATATAATGAAAGAGCTAGACAAGACAATCTAAAAGATTCTTTCCAGTTCTAGTCCCTAAAATTCTTACAAAAATAATAGTGGAAGTATGATTTTGGTAGTGGGGGGTAGGAAGGTTTTTCTGCACTCCCTTCTTCTGCACTCCTTATTGGCTTTAATCTCCCTTTCATAGTAATTACAGATTTCTCTTCTATTTCACTGTTTCATGAGGAGCTTTCCTCCAGGAACACTGTGAGGGAGGTAGTGTCAATATTATACTTTAGAGATGAATTCACTGAGACCCAGATCTCTCTGAAGTGTCTCATATATAGTCATGACCAGGACTTGAATCTACCTCTCCAAAATCTGTCTGCTTTAGCATACATGGTCTTATTGTTGAATCATTTCAGTAATGTCTGACTCTTCATGACTTTATTTGAATTTTCTTGATAAAAATATTGGAGTGATTTTTTATTTCCTTTTCCATCTCATTTTACAGATGAGGAACTGAATCTAATAGGGTTAAGTGACTTGTCCAAGGCCACACAATGAGTAAGTGAGGCTGGATTTGAGCTCAGGGAGATTAGTCTTTTTGACTCCAGGCTTGGCATTCTATTAACTGAGCCAGCTACCCAGTCACATGACCTTATACTACTTTTTTTAAAAAAACTTTTTTATTTACTATTTTATTTTCTATTTTTATACTACTATTTTAAAAATAAATATAGTACCTATTTTGACTTTCCAGTTAGATCATAAGCTCTTAGAAATCAAGTACTATCTCATTCTTTTTCTTTTCAATGTCCCCAGGATACCTAATATAGTAATGCCAGTTTTTCTATAACCAGAGGAGGCAGGCCACGATATAAGCTCTGAATTAGGAGGAAGAATCTGGGTTCTTTCTCCTACTACCTGTGGGACCTTGTGCTAGTCATTTAAATTCTCTATCCCTCAATTTCCTTCTTTATAAAATTATTAGATATTCCCTGTTTGTTTGCAGCTCTAATATTCTGATAATATAAAGTAGATTTTTCCTGAGTGGCTCATTCTACCGCATTTGGTAGGCCCATGTGGAATATAGTCTGGATATGAAGAACAAGGATAGCATAGAGGGAAGAAACATTAATGCAGAAGTCTGCTGAAAGTCAATCACATGAGAGTTTAGTTCAACTGGCCCACAAATGCTCCTCAACTCCCAAATACCATGTAGGAACTATGTACCTAGTGATAAAAACTGCTGAATTACCATAGCTTTCCTCCCCTTTCTAAATATAAAACTTATATCTGAGCACTAGCAGATAGTTGGGATATCTTGGAAAGATAAGGAGAATTGTTTGTCTTTATGGTTCTGGCCAGGGTCAATCCTAGTCTAAGCTTTAGTCCAAGGTTTCAAAGGAGATCTTGTCTTACCTGAGTCAGAGAATACACATCCCACCTCCACCAGAAGCAAGTGAGGAGCCTAACTATTAGCAGGCAGTACTTACTAAGAGCCTGAGACCATCTTGACAACCTCCCCCACCCCGGCCTGCAGCCTTGGGCCCAGTTCCCATATCCCAGAGAATCCAGAAGTGGTGGAAAGAACATCTGGGCAAAGATGAGTCAGGGTTTCTGGTCGTGCGAGCGACACCATTCCATGGGGCTGAGGTGAATCACTGAGAGAGGGGTGGTCAATGGAAGGTGGCAGAGGAGAGGCTGAATTCCAGCCCAGATAGAGACAGAATACCTCTTCTGTGGCTGTGAGGCAGGTAGAGTGATAGAGATGACCAAGAGTGTGCTTATGTCTAATGCAATCTTTCCTATGCTAACACATAGAACCATTACATGAAGTCATCTGGTCCCCTTCTTGTAGCCAACACTGGGTTATTTCTTATAAGTCTGTTCTCGAGGGCCTTGTCTGGTGCTGTTTTCAAATGAGTCAGAAAGGGGCTCTAGGGTAAGACTATGTTCACTTTACTTTGGTTCTAATTTCAGATTGGCCAATGGCCTTGTTTCCCCAATGACTAGCTGGAGGAGTTCTCCATCCTTTGACACCTTCCTTCTCTCTGAGAGAAGTCAGTTGCCCAGAAAGAGAAATTCTTCCAAGAGAAGAGGCCAGAAAGGCTGGAAGGGTCTCAATTACCTCATCTGTAAAATGAACAGGTTGGATTAGATGACCTCTAAGGTCTAACCTTCTGGCTCTTAAATCTTAACACTCTATTATTCAAAGTTTTGGTTAGTTGAGGAGCCCTTATTAAACATATATGCCCCAGAAAATCTATTCCCCTCACAGCACTGGAGGCAAGGAAGATGATACTTTATTAGCCATTCCCCTCTCTTCTATTAGTTGACTAAAGGAATTATTCCTCAACCTCTTTGTTTACCTCCATTCCACAAGATTTCTATAAATTTCTTTTCTTTTTCCATTTTGTTAAATTCCCCTCCACTGCTGAATCGCCTTGTACATTAAAACAGTGTTTGAAAAAAGGAAAGGGGGGAAAAAACCCTCCCATAATTCTACAATGAAAGCTGTAAAAAGTTTTTTCAGCCTGGAAAATTTTGCCGGTCAGTTTTTCCTACTGTTTAATCCCCGCTTTGAGTTACCCTGAATGAGCAAACAAGTTTTATAAGGTTCTAATTCATAACTAACCCATAAAGTTTATGACTTTACATAGCAAAATTATATATACAGGAATGACTCCACTTCTGTTTTCCTGACAGGTGTGGGCATGATTATCCAAATCAATGCTAGATATTGAAAGATAGATTGATTTGGCTCTTTGTATGTGTGTATGCATGCATGTGTGCATGTATGTATGTATGTACATTTGTGGTGGAAGACAACTCATATATTTAGTTTTCCAACAGGCCATCCTCAAAGTCACTTTTCCTTCTAGTTGCAGTCCCAGGGAATAAGTCAATGATATGATACATTGAATTTAATGTTTCTGGATTTCATAGAATATTAGAATGTATGGGAACTCAGAGATTGTCTAGTTATAGAACAGCTGGAGATTATACAGTTATAGGATAAATAATATTAGAGCCAAAGGAGACCTTAGAGATAATGTAGTTCAACTTCCTTGTTTTATGGATAAAGAAATTGGGGTCACAGAGATGGTAGGATATGTGGAAGTTCACTCACCAAATTACCTAGAGAGTCAGGACTAAAATTCATTTTTCTTAATGCTCAGTTCAAGGCTTCTTTTAATACACCATAGTAGCTTTTTCACTCAATCCAACAGATGATCATCATAAGTTTATTAAAGTTATCTTGATTATCTTTCAGTGAATTACTAACAATATGGATTATCTAAGAGAGAAGGAGATTTTTCCTATGTATGAGCTGTCTATTTAGGATCAATGTGATCTCCTTTGAATACTGATCTGAAGCAGAAAGGCCTAGTGTGTCAGAGGAGAAAGAATATACCATTTAAAAGTTGGATAATTTGATTTTAGATCTCAGATCTGCCATTTATTACTTGCAAGATTTTGATCAAGTCTCTTTCTCCTCTATCTTTATTATCTATTGAAAAAAAAAGTTTTATCTGGAAAATCTCTAAGAGGCTCTCCTAGCTCTTAATGCTATATTCTTTTAATTATTAGTCATCTGATATAAAACAAAAAACTAAAGTCTTATTCAGTGCATTTCAAAGCCAAATAAAGGGAACTTTTAATTATCCACTGTTTCTGATTAGCTGTATGCCTTTCCACATTAGTGCAGAAAAGTATTCATAATATTTTATGTGTTCATTGAGAAACCTACATAGCAAACAAAGGAATTTGGAAGATGATTTCTGATGTATTTCCCATCCTGGCCCATGCTAATGCCAAATTGACCTGGGGTAGAAAGAAATATCCAATTTTGGAGGAGAGGAAGTCTAGGCTTTCACCCTCAAGGACAGGAAAGAGAACCTCTAGGGTTGAAGTCCTAGTTAAGAGGTGCCAAATGATGATGCCTCTGGAAGTAAGGACTAATTTCCAGTTGGTAGAGTATATGAGTATGACAGGAAGTAGTCCTCTGTGCCCATTTACCAGTTAGTCAGGGCCTGGGCAGGGTTGAAAAGTAGTCCAATTATCCTTTGTGGAGTGCTTTCCGGTCCATAAAAAGGTAATGAAATTGGATTGCTTAGTATTTTTCAATCATTTCCTGCACACACCAGAGTAAGTCATCAGGAATAGGCAAGGGATTGCTGGCTTCTTTCTATCTAGGAGTCTGCTAGTCAAAAGATAATGGAATGGTTTTTCAGGTCAAATATGGGTTATTTTAGTCATCATTAAAATCATCATAAGTCACATTTATTGGCTTACAGAGAGCTTTTTACACAAGCTCAATGAGGTAAATGGCATAAGCATCATTATACAGATAAAAAAACTGAGGGTCAGAAAGGTCAAGTGACCTTCCAAGAGTCATTCAGCTAGTACATATTGGAGCCCAGATTCAAGTTCAAGTTTCCTGGTTCAATTATCTTTCTATTACATCCTGAGATGATCTGCTAGACCCATGAGCCTTACCAGCTTAGATAAGGAGAGCTGTAGGATGGGATAGTAGGTATAGCAGGACTTATGGGCAAGAATATAGGGGTTCAAATTCTGAGTTCTGATGCTTATTACATATATGAACTTGGGCAAATCAATTAACCTGAACCTTAGGTTCCTTAACTTTAAAGTAATCATAATAATACCTGTTGACTCTCTAAGGGTTGTCATGAAGAACCAAGGAAGAGATATGCATAAAATATTTTGTAAAATGTATAATATGATATTTGATCCCCATAAAAAATCATGAGGCTGGTCTTAGAGAACATAAAGTAGTCTGCCACCAACTAAAACTCAGAGGAACCAGTATTTAATATATTATGTATAAGTAGGGCATCCCAAAAGTTTTAATGCAGTTTTAAGCTATTAAAATTTTAAATTATCAATAACCATTTAAACTATTAAAATTTAAACTGAAAAAGCACTAAGACTTTTGGGACACCCTCTATATGTCTTGTCTCCTTAATGAAACTGGAAACTCTCTGGGGTCAAGCATATCTTCTTTTACCATATTACTTACTATGTCATGCTGCAGTGTACTTTTTATGTCATAGATCATAGAAAATGCCAAAATCAAGGAGGAATCTCAGAGATCATCCAGTCTAAATTTTATTTGGATCATGACTACCCTCTACAATATCTGAAGCAAAGGGCAATTCAGAAATCAATCAACACTAGGTATAACTTGCAAGGCTCTATGTCCAGAGGCAGTAAGAATAGTGGGCTTTCCTCAAAAAGCCCCAAGATGTTAAGAAACCAAGAGCTGACCCAGGTAGCAACTTTAAACAATAGTGTCTAGTCAATTTATATGAGCTTTTAGCCTGAGGCATATCATACCCAAGGTCCTCAAGGCCCTTCACACTTGGTTCTGAGACACCAGAGAGAGTTTTAAAGATCTCTTAAACTAAAAATCCCATCAGAAACTAATCCAAGGAGATGGGAATTTAGCACAGGAACCCAGCTGACCCGGGGTGAGAATGAGCTGAACCAATTAACCCCCCCAAAAACAGCATGGTGAGGAGCCCAACCTTGACACAAAACCCCAAGTGGAGAACTGAGATTATAGGGATAATTCAACAGAAGCCACAAAGCATCATAAAAAATTACTGTAGGAAAAAAAAAATCTAACCTAGAGAGAATAACCCCATAGCAAATACATCAGACTCGATAGAGAAACAGGTGGCAAAAGGCAAATATTAAAAAAAATAATAACTTTATTATATATTTAAAAGGAATAATAAACTATACATAACAGATGCAATCGTTTTTCATTCTACATGTTATAGAACTGCTTGCCTTATTTCATAAATTAAAATAAGAAGAAACAGTTGCAGGCAAAGTAAATGTCTATATTTAAAGAAGGCATTTAAATAAAAAAAGGTAAAATACAAACTCAGGTAGTGCCTATCAGGGAATGTATGAATCAATTTTGGCATCAAAAATGTATGGGATATGCCAAAGGAAATGACAAAAGGAACAATTTCAGAAGATCTTAAGTATCTAGTAACACAGAAAGCAAGGGAAATCACAAGAACAATTTAAATGAGGATCCTTGTAAATAAAAATAACTTTGAAAGACTTAAAAGTACAGATCAAAACAATGACCAACCAAGTCTCTGAAGACCTATGATGAAACATATTACCCACCTCATGATAGAGAGGTCATGGAACCACTCTGAAGGAAGCTGCATAAATTTTTAGATGCATCTATGATATAGACTTTTGCTTTTGTTACTGGTCAGGTGTTTTAGTCTTGTCCAACTTTTCATGTCTCCATTTTGAGTTTTCTTAGTAGATACTGGAGGAGTTTGCCATTTTCTTTTTCAGGTCATTTTATAAATGAGGTAACTGAGGCAAACACATTAAGTAACTTGTCCAGGATCATACAACTATTTAAACTCAGATCCTCCTGACTTCAGGGCTGGTGCTCTATCCACTGTGCCACCTAGTTGTCCCCCATCTATATCTTTTTCCAAATCATTGTTAAATATATTTAAAAACAGGGCCAAAAAACCCCCGAGGCATTTCTGTCAAGAGATGGCCTTCCCCTATTTATTCTATTTTTTCTCTCCTTTCACCTTCTCCCTACTCAAAAGTGTTTTTCTTCTGACTATCCCCTTGCTAATAATGAGCATCACTACTTCCCCCATTCCCTCTTCTACTATCCCTTTCCCCTCTTACTTTTATGTAGGGTAATAAGGTATAGAAATCTATACCCAGTTGAATGCAGATTCTAATAAGAGTAAGGTTTACTCACTTTCGCTTATCTTGACCTCTTCCCTCCCATGTAAAACATTTGGATTTCACAACTGCTGCTGCCACTGATTTTATGACTCCCACTGCCTGCTCCTGGTTTGCTGGGTCCAGAATTCTACTGGCATGATCTATTCTGGACTGTGCTCTAAACTCATTCAGCTGTGACAGACCTTTCCTGTTGACCTTCTAAGTTGTCTTAGGCTGGAAAATTGTTTCACTCTCTTTTGTGCATTTTGCTGTTCTGGAATTTGTTTAGAATTATTATTTAAAAATATTTTGAGGGGTTTTGGAGAGAGCTCAGACAAGGCCCTGCCTTTACTCTGCCATCTTACCACCTCAGGCAGTGCTCTTTTCTTCTGAAGTCATCAACATTTCTCGAAATGAGTAATAATCAGATGCAGAATACAATTTCTCTTTGTCAATTCTTGTATCTTTTGAAAGCTAAAATTATCAAGTCAAATCAAAGTAGAGTAAGGAGAAGAGGAAAAAGAAAGGAAGATGGAGAGTAAGAAATGAGACAGAGACAGAGATGCAGCAAAGAATAATTGTAATCATCTGTTACTACTTCAGCATGTGTCTGTTCCAGGTTTGTGATTTGTTTCCCCTACTTTTGATATATTTCCTCTTTCTGTCCACTATATATTTAGTATATATACACTGATGGTCAATCAGATAGTGCTTCATCAAATGCTTCCCACCATGTTCTCTGCCTCCTCCCACATCTCACTCTGCCCCGTCTATCTTTAACTCTTTAGCACCCCTATTTCTTTTGAATAAGGTACACCCAACTAAGGTCTTGTTTCAAATATGGGTTTCATTACATCAAGTTATCCCTGTAAGTTCAATTTACATCTTTGCATCAGATCCTCTAGTTCTTGTTTCCTAAATTTTGGTCAGTAGCTTTCCTTTTCTTTCTTCCCTTCTTATATACACACACTTACACACACACACACACACACACACACACACACACACACACACACCCTTAAGGATCTTTCCTTTTGCTTTCTCAAATTACATCTGATTTTGAACTCCTCATAGTAGAGTTCAGTGAAATTATTAATCATTATATATACTATGTACAATGTTCTCCTGGTTCTGCTCATTTTGCTCACCATCAATTCATGCAAGTCTTTCCAGACTTTTCTGAAATCAGTCAACTCATCATTTATTATAGAACAATAATATTCCTTTACATTCATATGACAAAACGTTTTCAACCCACCTGACAAATTCTTACTTTCATTTAAATGTTATGTGTACTCCATCCCTGGCCAGCAATCTGTCATCTTTTTATTTTAAGTTGTAGCCCAGAAATCAAAATCATCTATCAGCACCTTCAAAGTCAACTGTTTACTTCCCAAATTAGGTTTTTCTTTTCTATAAGCTTTGATTTCAGTGGCCAATAGTAAGTAAAATGGAAACTACAACTTTATCATCTTTATAAAGCCTGTCAAGGTTTCATAATGTTTTACAATATGTTTCAGGGTTTTTTTTTGTCAATGTTGTTTTTGCTTACAAAAGTTAAGAGAAGTGGGTAATAATTATCTATTTTGATAAATTTTGAGAGGTTCTTTGTGATATATTGGATACAAGCCCAAGGAAAGCAATATGCTTCTCTTTTATTATAAGTTCAATATTAGCTGTTTTAATACACTGAGCAATGATTCACCAAAAGCCACTGGTCTTTCTTTCTTCCTTTTTTTTTTTTTTTTTTTTACTATTTTGCTGGAGGATCTTTCACCTGATACCTCCTATAGTTTTACTTTACTATTCCTTCAAAGACAAACAGCTATTTCCTTTCAAAATATCTGTTTTCTTCATCTTCAAGAAGAGTCTCAAATCTGATTTCTTTCACTTCTAAAGGTATAGCTTTCCTTTTCTTTCTTCCCTTCTTTGTACAACTACACACACACACACACACACACACACACACACACACCCTTATGGATTGTCTCTTTTTCTTTCTTAAATTACATCTGATTTTGAGCCCCTCATAGAAGAGCTCAGTAAAATTATTCAAGAACTACCACAGAGGAAAATCTTGGAGAGATAGGAGAAGGAGCAAAGCGGAAAGAAGGCAATGTGAAATGGAGTTTGGAGTATTTGAGCCAACACTGGGTAACCAGGGGTTCAATGTGCTGGGCACCAAGCACAGGCTGCTTTTCTGCTTTCCCCAAGAAAACAGAATGAAGGTTTGTTTCTTAAAGACTTCTGGAGGGCCGTGGGCCCCAGTTGCAGAGAGTGTTTCTGTGAGAGCCAAAGGGACTGGAAAAGGGAACACACAGGGCAAATATTTGCAGGATTTCTCAATGAGCTCTTATGCCATTTTTCTTATTAATATTTATTCAGACATAATATGAGGGGGGAACCTACAGGGGTCACAGTCATTGGGGAGATTCCACTGTTATTCCACTCATTCCACTAAGATGCAGGGAGGTAACATGAGTGGCCTTGGGCCAGTCCTTAGAAAAATAAAATAAAATAAAAGAGGAGAAGAAAACATCTGCCAGAGCTAACAAACAAGCCGAAGAAGGCCGGAAATACAAGCAAAGAAGAGATGTAGTGAAAAGGATAGTAAAGAAGAGGGTAATAATGCTGAAATAAATATGGTTATTCCTCAGAGTTTTAGTATGAAGTCTGTCTTTTAGAAATAGTCTCTCTAAAGTCTCAGCTGGTCAAACATATCCTTAGACAATCCTAGAATCATAACTCTATTGTTCTCAGAGTCTCCATATTGGAAGGACCTTTAGAGTTCAGCAAAGTATGTAAACTGTTATAGGATATTGTATGACTTGACCAAGGGTTTCTTGAAACTCTTGCCACATCTTCCTTCCAAAAACTGATATTTCTGTGATAAGAAATAAGGTAGATTGAGCCTATCATAAAGGATTGCAAAGACTACAGGGAAAAGAAAACCTGAAGGTAACTGATATCCACGTATAGTTTGTTTGTGTTGATCCTTTATCTGTCTACATTGTCTCTAACACAGAGTTAAGAACAAGGAAAAAAATTAAAACAAAAAACAAACAAAAAAAAAAACCTTCTCTTAACAAAGTCCATGGAATTTGTTTAAATTTTAGATACGACTCTACTCAATATGATCACAGATTTAGAACTGGAAGCTATCTTGGAAGGAATAAATTCTAATCTCCTCATTTTGTGAGGTATATAGAGAGTTTAAATGGCATGCCCAGAATCATACAACTAATATCTAATGTAGAATTTGAACTCAGGTTTCTCTGATTATTAATCAAGAGTCCCATCTGTTACACCAAACTGCTTCTCAGTTATGTAGTTTCTTAGCTCCAGTCAATATACTAAGTTATTAAATTGACCTTCCAAAAATTTAGTTCTGACCATGTCAACTCTGTACCCTTCCCCAACCACATTCAATAAAAGTGAGTGGCTCCCTTTTGCATTCAGAGAAAAATGTATTTGGCCTTTAAAACTCTTCATAATTAGGTCCTTTAGCTTTCCCATTTTCTTATATCTTAGTATTTGCAGAATATTTTCCAAATACTCAATGATACAATGATACTGCCCTTCCATTTCTTGATTCCCAAGCATTTTTACTGGCTGAACATTCCTGGAATACTGTCCCTGCTCATTTCCACTTCCTGGCTTCCTTAAAGTTTCAACTAACATTTCATCCTCTATAAAAATGCTTTGCCAGTCTTTCTAAATATTAATACTCTCTAGGAAGATCTCCAATGTATCCTCTATATTTCTTGTTTGTACATAGTTGTTTGCATATTGTCTCATCCATTAGACTGCAAGCTCCTTGAAGGTAAGGAGTTATTTCCATATACCCAGCACACTTTCTGGTACACAGTAGGAGTTTAATAAATGTTAATTGATTTGTTGATTAGCTCTTCTTTGTTAAGCTTATACATTCTTATAGATTTAATGTGAGACTAAATAGAGGACACCCCCCCCCCATCAACATATTCTGGCCCAGTTAATTACTTTGAGTCCCATATCTGCCTACAGATGAATACTTCTTTTGTAGGACTACATTTAACATGGCAGGGTCCGTGAAATGGAAGGAGGGGAGAAAGGGGATAGAAAAGAGTGTGATATGCCAGGTTCAAATCAAAGGCTAGCAATGAAAGGAAGGAAGGTGACCTTTGTGGTCTCAGAAAGAGAAAAGCCCACAGAAAGGGGGAGGGGGAAGGAAAAGTAAAGCAGGAAAGAGAAGAAAAAGTAAAAAGACCTTTGGGGGTAGGAGAGGTTTCCGTTGATAAATGGTACTATGAGAGAAGAGATGTCTGGTGAAAAGTGATGAGCACTCTCTCTCATATTTATGTGTATGTATAATATACATATTACAGATATTGGGGGAACAAGGAGGAAACATATGTATATATATGTATATGTATTTATACATATGTGTATATATGTATATAGATAAATAATTTATGTATCTTTGATAGCAAATCCTTATTAGAAATATTCGATAAAAATATTTTCCCATTTGACAATTTCACCTCTTATCCTAGATGCATAAATATTGTCTTCAGAAGCTTTTCAATTTCCCTCTTCTATTGTAAAATGGTATTAATCTCTTTCATTTACTTTATTTTGGTCTTTTTTAAAGGTGACTCTATTCCCAATGGTTCTCTTCATCTCATCTCTGACCCTGACATTCTCCTTCCCCTTCTTCTTTAGTTTGTCTAGTTCCTTTTAAAATTTTATTTTTTGTGCCTCTTTCCAAAAAGAATTTCTCTCGCTGCATTATTCATATTTCTTTCTGGTTACTATAGACTCCCATTCTGTGACTCAGGACCTGTACAATTATTTGAATTCTCTCTTTTCTATATATTCTTATGCAATCAAATTTTCCAAAATATCATTCTAAGTTCTCCCCTCTAGGCACTTTCTGCCATAGTCTTATTCAGCTTGCTCCACGAATTTCCCCCTTTTTTCATTTCCAGAAGAACATCAATTATTGCAAATGTTGGAGAGGATATTACCTCATGGATAGGGCTCCTCTTCCACCAAATGCTTGATTTTTGCAGCCCACCATTGAGCCATATGTTATTTTATTGACCTTTATTTTCTACATAGCCTGAAAATCTCCTACCCCAAGTGTATGCTCTTCCACTTTTTCAAATGCTAATTATCCCTCCTTTCCTTTTCTTTCCACCTAGGCTTTTCCCTTTCTGAGTTCACAGAGGTCACTTTCACTTCACCATATCATACCCCCCCCCACTTCTCTCTTCATACATATATACATAAAACTTCCCAATAGATAAGTGGTCAAAGGATATAAACAGTTCTCAAAAGGATAATTGCAAAGTATAAACATAAAAAATGCTCCCAATCTTTAATAATAAGAGAAATACAAATTAAGACAACTCTGATAGTTTACCTTGTATTCTGCAAATTGGGGGGAAATGACAAAAATGGTCACAAATCAACCTTGGAATATTGTAGAAAGATAGATACTAATATATTACTGGTGAAATTATGAAATTTTACAGTTATTTTGGAAATCAATTTGGAATTATGCAAAGTAATTAAAACCCTTTTAACCTGAGACTCTGTTAATAAACATATACCTGAAGAAAGTTATTGATAAGAAAGAAATGTTTATAGCAGCATTTTTTTGATAGTTAAAAATTGGAAACAAGTAAATATCCATTAGTTGGATAATGGCTAAGCAAAGTATGGTACATGAGTAATGGAATATTGCTGTGATATAAGAAATGTATATGATTAATACATAGAAATATGGAAAGATTTATATAAACTGATGCAGACAAAAGTAAACAGAATCAAGAAAACAATATACACAGTAATCCCAATAATATAAATGGAGAGTGCTATAACATACCAAAAAGAAATCAAAAGTAAATATAACAAAATTATAAAGATCAGGTAGGACTTGAATGATAAACCCAACCTACTTCTTCATGGAGTTGGGAGATCCACAGATGTTACAACATTAACTGTATTTGAGGATTCTTTCTATGTATCAATCGATTGTGCTGACTTAAAATTTTTTTTTCCTTCTCCAAAAAATATTATTATATGGATTGGCTCTCTTGGAGGAAAAAGAAAAGGGAAGTAGAAAATATTAATAAAAAGTAATTTTAAAAGAAATAGAAAAATTGGGGAAGCTTCCTACTGCCTTTATGATAAAATATAATCTCCTTAAACTGGTGTTTAATGTGTAACCCAATCTGGATCCAACCTAGGTTTCCAGTCTGACTTTACATTCTTTACATTTATCAATTCTATCTCCCTATCAAGGTGGCCTACTCATTGTTCCCCAAACTTGCCTTCCGATGCCCTGTCACCATATACTTTGCCCAGACTAATTATTCCATAGGCATCAAGTGTTATCCTGTTTCTTCTCTATCTACTGAAATTCTTCTCTCCCATCAAGGCCTTACTCAATTGCCATCTTCTTCCATGAACATTTTCCTCATCATCTCCATTTCAGGTGAAAGTATTTTCTTTATTCTCTAAAGTTTCTTTCTTTGCTTTTCTGATAGAGCACCATACTATGAGATAATGGACCTGGATTTTACTCATTTCTGCCACTGATTTGGTGTGTGACCTCAGTCAAGCCAATCCTTTCTGCATCTTAATTTCCTTTCCCCAGATCAGAAACTGAAAATCTTTTTTGTGCCAAAAATCTCTTTTAGTTGTCAAAGCTTCTAGAGCTCTTCTCAGAATAATGTTTTTAAATACATAAAATAGATATAAAAATGTTTTTAAAAGTTTATTGACCCCAGGTTAAAGACCCCATCACTACATGAATATTAAGGTCCTTTCTAGGTTTAGCATTGTGTGACTTTGAAAACTGCACATCTTCTAAGATCTTAGTCACACACCTTCATTAGAGTCATCCCCATTGTAGACTACAGTATCTCCCCCTTCTCCTCACACCTATAGAACTCATTTGGCTCCACTGGCCAATTCTTGTCTTTTACTTAATTAAGCACTTCAAAGATTGTGATTTTGCCAATAAAAATATCCCCTCCTTCATCAACCCCTAACTCAGTTTGAAGACCATCTGTACATAGCTAGTGCAGTCATTCAAAGTCATTGTGGCTAAAAAAAAAATAATCTCTCTGTTGCCAGCCTGGTGATAAACCTCCTTGAACTTAGGCTAAGTCGATCAATCACAAATACTTAGTAAATATTTATTATTCACCAGGCATCAAGGACACAATTTTTAAAAACTAAATTAGTTCTTGCTATCAAAGGGTTTACATTTTATGGGGCTCTCTCTCTCTCTCTCTTTCTTTTTTCCTCTCTCTGTCTCTCTGTCTCTTTCTTTTTTCCTCTCTCTGTCTCTGTCTCTCTCTCTCTTTTTTCCTCTCTCTGTCTCTCTCCCTCTGTCTCTCTCTCGATTCTCTTTCTCTTTCTCTGTCTCTCTCTGTCTCTGTATTTCTGTCTGTCTGTCTCTCTCTTTGTGTCTCTCCTCCCTCCCTCTCTCCCCTCTCTCCCCTCCGCCTCTCTCTCTTTCTGTCTCTGTCTCCCCTTTCTCTCTGTCTTTCTATCTGTCTCTTTTCCTCTCTCTGTGTGAATCTTTCTCTTTTCCCCTCTCTCTCTTTGTCTCTCTGTCTCTCCTCTCTGTCTCTGTCTATGTCTGTCTGTCTCTCCTCTCTGTCTCTCTGTCTCTCTCTCCCCTCTCTCTGTCTGTCTCTGTCTCTCTGTCTGTCTTTGTCTCTCTTCTCCCTCCCTCTTTCCCCTCTCTCTCCCCCTCCTCTCTCTTTCTGTCTCTGTCTCCTCTTTCTCTCTGTCTCTTTTCCTCTCTGTGTGTCTCTCTGTCTCTCTTTCTCTTTTCCTCGCTCGCTCTCTCTCTCTCTCTGTCTCATCTGTCTCTCCTCTCTCTGTCTCTGTCTGTGTCTGTCTCTCCTCTCTCCTCTCTGTCTCTCTCTCTGTCTCTCTCTCTCCCCCCCTCTCTGTCTGTCTGTTTCTTTGTCTATCTTTTGTCTCTCTTCTCCCTCCCTCTCTCTCCTCTCTCTCCCCTGCTTCTCTCTCCTCCTTCTCTCTGTCTCTGTCTCTTCCTTGTCTCTCTATCTCTGTCTCTTTCTTTCTCTCTCTGTCTCTCTTTCCTTCTCTCCTCCTCCTCCCTCTCTCTCTCTCTTTCTTTCTCTCTCTCTCTGTCTGTCTCTGTCTCTCTCCTCCCTCCCTCTCTCTCCTGCTTCTCTCTCCTCCCTCTCTCTGTCTCTTCCTTGTCTCTCTCTCTCTCTGTCTCTCTCTCTCTCTCTCTCTCTCCTCCCTCCCCTCTGTCTGTCTCTGTCTCTCTTTGTCTCTCTCCTTCCTCCCTCCCCCCTGCTTCTCTCTCCTCCCGCTCTTTCTGTCTGTCTCCTTGTCTGTCTCTTTCTTTCTCTCTGTGTCTCTGTCTCTCTCTCCTTTCTCTCTCTGTCTCTCTGTCTGTCTCTGTTTCTCTCCTCCCTCCTTCTCCCCCCCTCTCTCTCTTCCCTCTCTTTCTGTCTCTGTCTCCTCCTTGTCTGTCTCTGTCTGTCTGTCTCTTATACACACACACACACACACACACACACACACACACACACACACACGAGATACAAAATAGATCCAAAGCAGTTAAACCACCCAGTGGATAGAACATGGATCTTGGAATTAGGAAGAACTTATCTCAGACATTTACTTAATTGTATGATCCTGGGGAAGTCATTTAACTTCTCTCAGCCTCAGTTTCTTTGTCTAGAAAGTTATCTACTTTACAAGATTATTGTAAGGATCACATGAGATAATCTATGTAAAATACTTTGCAAACCTTAAAGCATTATATGTTTGCTACTATTATTAACTACTTTTATAAGTGGATTTGTGGGGAAGTAAGGAATGGTTTCTTCAAACACCCATTTTCCTGTCAGGTTTATGCTTGAAACTTCTTCAGTTGGCAGGACCTACTAGAATTTATGATCATCTAATCTAGTATTGGAGGAGCCAAGGTTATCCACATGGGCTGAAATGGGGCATCAGAGTAGGGTCTCAGAGGAAGATGTATCATTTAGTGTCTTGAATTGTTATTTATCTTACCTGTCTCATTCCCCAAACTTGCCTATAAGTTCCTTGAGGTCAAGGACTCTGCTTAGCTCACATTGGTGTCCCCCACAGGACAAATCCTCATTTGTGTATGCAGACTTTCAGCTGATACATTTATTTAATTATCGTGCTCACTGAAGTCCTAAGAAGGAGACCAAGACTAATGGCATTCCCCTAAAAGAAAAACATCAACTTGAGAGTATCCTGGAGACCAGTCATTCCCAGAAAGTAGAAAGTAGGTTGAAGAAGACTTTCCAACCTCTTTATCCATCCTTTGCCTAATTCACTAGAGAATATGACCCCCACAGAGCAGATGACATTTATTCTTTTAATGTAGTTCATTTAATGAACACATAACTAGTGTGAGGGTGGGGCCAGACAGAGCCTGGGAGGTTATTCCAATTCAGTGTGGTCAAACCTGGCCACTTTTAGTCTAACTGGGCCTTCCTTACACCAATTTCTCAGATTTTTTTTTTAATCATAATTTGCAAAACCGAGCTGTTCACGGGCCTTATTTAGCAAATTATTACTTTGCCATTTTCAAAAGCTCTGTTAAATGAAAACCGGTCCTGAAGAGGCAGGCAGAAAGTCAAAGCTGCATCCCCCGAGGATGGTGTCCTCACTGGGGCCGCACAAGTGTGGAACATATTTTATAGCATATGCTGTTTTCCACATTTTGCAAAGAGAAAGAAAAAAGGGGGGATTGATTCCAAAGGAGACAGTGTCTCCCCCGATGGCATTACAGTCAATGCCATTCTGTGTGTGAGTTCAGTTTGGCGCCTGGCTTGTGATTGGCTTGGGGGCACACCCGAGTGCCCTGGCTGACAGTTAAACAGGGCACTGGTATGGGGGGAATGAGGTTTGTCAAAGTGGGTGGGAGGGTTAGGCTGCTTGAGGGAACCCTCGGGGGTCTGCAGTGAGGAAGGTTTTGGCAAGAAATGCTTGGGCCATTTTCTTCTCTTTCACACAGAAAACAGTTTTAAGAGGACAAGAACATGGTATAGTGGGGAGCCAACAAGTTCCCACCAGTTGGCTTCCCTCCCTTAGGCTGGCCAGCTGCTCAATCTTAGTATTGACATGGTGTTCTCCTGACCCATCTGTACAGTTTCCTACTCTCTTCTACAGAGGACTTCTGTTTGGGTCTTTATACTTTATATTCCATGTAATATCAATACTGTTTAGGGTAAAACACTTGTGTATAACGCATGGCACAAAGCCATGGGTTGCCTTTTAAAAGTATTTTGGCTTGTGTTCAGAGGCTCTGAGAATATTAAAAGTGGAGAAAGGTGCCTACAAATAATTTTATAGACCTAGAGCTGGAAGGGGCTTCAGGAGCCAACTAATGCAAGACCCTCATTTTACAGATGAATAAACTAAGTCCCATGGAGGTTTAGTAATTTGCCTAAGATCACTAGGATAGATGGCATAATAAGAAAGATTTTGACCTTAATCCTCTGATGCTAGAACTGATGTGGTTGTTTTTATTTTCCCACTGTACCAATGCAAACTCTTCATTTTATAATGGCAATTGTCTCAGAGTTATGGTATAACTTGCTTAGTCTTAAATTCATAGAAATAAGTTCTGGAAGGAAAATTAGAGTTGATATAGAAAAACTCTCTGATGAATAACTTGAGATCCAGCAAGGTTAATTGATTTGCCTAAAGTCACTAGGTAGAGTGAATTTTGAAACCAGACCCTCAACTGTAAATCCAAAAAGTCTTTCATTCATTATTGCCACATTTCATACAAGATAGTGACAAATCTCAAACTTGCATATCATGTCATCATCTCCTGATGTCATAGTCCTCTTCAAGAATGAAAGGCAAAGATAACGATTAATGCTGGAGGGGATGTGGGAAAACTGGGACACTGATACATTGTTGGTGGAACTGTGAACGGATCCAACCATTCTGGAGAACAATTTGGAGCTATGCTCAAAAGTTATCAAACTGTGCATACCCTTTGATCCAGCAGTATTTCTACTGGGCCTATATCCCAATGAGATCTTAGAGGAGGGAAAGGGCCCCACATGTGCAAGAATGTTTGTGGCAGCCCTTTTTGTAGTGGCTAGAAACTGGAAACTGAAGGGATGCCCATCAATTGGAGAGTGGCTGAATAAATTATGGTATATGAATGTTATGGAATATTATTGCTCTGTAAGAAATGACCAGCAGGACGATTTCAGAGAGGCCTGGAGAGACTTGCATGAACTGATGCTGAGCGAAATGAGCAGAACCAGGAGATCATTATACACAGCAACAACAATACTATATGATGATCAACTCTGATGGACATGGCTCTCTGCAACAAAGAATTGTCTCAAACCAGTTCCAATTGTTCAGTGAAGTAAACCATATACACCCAGAGAGAGGGATATGAAATATGGACCACAACATAACATTTTCATGCTCTGTATTGATGTTTGCTTGCATTGTGTTTCCTTTCTCTGATTTTCTTTTTTTCTTGTAGATAGGATTTTTCATGCACAACTTGTCAAGTATTTTAATATTAATAACATGTAGTGGACTTCCTGCCATCTAGGGGAGGGGAGGGGACTGGGGGTAAAACTTGTAACGGAAAGCTTTGTAAAGATCAATGCTGAGGAACTACCCATACATACACTATACAAATAAAAAGCTTTAATAAAAAAAAAAAAACAGAATGAAAGGCAAACAACAACAGCAGCAGCAAATATTAAACTAGAATCCAGGACTTCTAAGCTCCTGTATAGGACTCTTGTTGGCTAAAGCTCTTACCCAAAAAGATAGGAAATCTATTTTAATGGGTATAGCTCCTGACTTAAACATGTGGTCCACAAAGGCATCTTCTCTTTACCTACATCCAACCACTCTCACTTTCCCTCAAAGACCCACTTCAAAACAAGCAAACTAACAAACAAAAAAACTTTTCTGAGTTCAAGGAACCATTCCTTTTTTTTTTAATTCCCCTGTAATGACTAGCACTACACATTTCATAAAATAATGGGTGAAGTGAATTTTAAAAGAGCCAGGGGACTTTGATCAAAATCTAAAGTCCCTCCTCTGGAGTCTTCAAACTCACTCAATTAATTTTTGAAAAGTATTCATTCATATCAAGGTCTTTTTCAATTGGTATAGGTTTTATGCTATGTCTCTTTAGAAAGCCATCTGATTGAGAGCCATAATTCTCCTCAAATGATCTGCATGCAAGCAGGATATTGTCTTCTTGATTTAGGCATCAATTATAGTTCTCTATGCCAAATCTTCTGCTTTCAACCTGTGCTATTCCTCAACAACTCACCCTCTCTCTTTGTAATAAAACATAAGTGTTTTTCACTTATTAATAGGGGAAAAGACACATATTCCCCCACTCTCTGCCCCAACACATACCCTTATGTTGCCTTAATTAGGGGAATAATGCCATTGAATTTGTTCTTGGTTAGGGCAAACAATACTTTATCTGTTCTTTCAAGCACCCCTAGCAAATCTGGCAATGTTAACAGTGCTTCACATCAGTATAAGTCTGGAAAGGTTTCAAATATTGCCTCAGCAACAAAATATTTATATTTCTCCCAAGGACCAGGCTAAGTGCAGAAGAGCTCATCACAAGAATGGTAGTCACCAGATAAAGTCTTTAGTCCAGAACTTATTAAGAATAATTATTTAAAGAGGGCAATGGTCAGTTTGTATAAGGGGAGGAGGGAGCTATGCTGAAGAAATCATGAGGTTTTCTAATTAGTAAAACCATTCAATTCAATTTTACAATTATTTATTGTATTATATATATATATATATACACATATATATAATATACTGGGCAAATCACTGACTAGGCTAGGCTCTGGGGGTTACAAAGAAAAAAACAAAAATATCTCTGCCCTCAAGGAGCTTATATTTAATGAGTAAATATCACCTCTCTGGGCATCATTCCAAGAGCCTGGTTGGATCTGAGACATGAAGTAATTCTTTACAGAATACAAAGAGCTTTCAAATACAGGACCACACCTAGTTGTTTAACAATGGCTCATTCACCCAAATTATTCTTCAGTTTGCCCTTATGAAAAACTGCAACAATTATAAACTCCATGCAGCTACTAATAGAAGTAATAGTCATAATGTTAGAAGTAGTCGTGGTAGTAAAAGGAGGAGGAGGGGAAAGAAAAAAAAAGGAGAAAGGGTAGCAGCAGCAATAGTATAGTCCTAGTGATGGTGGTAATAGTAAAAGTAATGAGAGCATATAGTGGGGAGGTTATCTGACATTTCTTCTCCCTGGGGGATTGTGTGTGTGTGAGGAATTCACAGAACAAAAAAAAAATTAGATTTAAATTTTATCTGGTAGATATTTTAGATCAATCAATCAGCAAGCAGTGCTTTGATGTGATACAGCGATAAGAAATAGGGAAATAATGAAAAAAAACAAAACAACAACAACAAAAAAACAACCCAATATCTGCCTTCAAATAGGTGGAACAACATATACATAAATATGTACATATGAGGTAGATAGAAAGTAACTTCATGGAAGTACTGTGCAGTCAAGTAATAAGTTATCTAAGAGACTTCTCTGTAATCATAAAAGGTGAGATGTTGACAGAAGAACATTTGACTGGGAACTGGGTGGAATTGGTCTTCACACTACCTGGCAGTCTTAAACAGTAAAGAAGCCATATCTAAGCTGAGCCTTTAAAGGAATTAGGGGTTTTAATGGATGGTGTTAAAGAATAAGAACATTCCAAGCATGAAGAAAGCTTATAAATAAACAGAATAGATATATACAAGAAATGGGTTATCAAGTCAGGAGAAGAGCAAGGGCCAGTTTGGCTGGAATGCAGAGTACACAGTCAGTAGTCATGTGAAATAAAGTAGGTTGCAGCCAGATTTTGAAGGGGTTTAAATGTAAAACAGAGGAGTTTGTATTTAATCCTAGAGAAAAGTCACTGAAACTTTTTGACCATAATGGCAATGTGTTGAAACTTGTGTTTTAAGGAAGATTATGTTGGCAGCTGTGTTAAGGATGAAAAAGAGAAATGCTAGATTCAGGTAGAAATTTTTGTATTAGTTCAGGTAAGAGGCGATGAGGGCTTGAAGCAGAGAAATAACAATATGAGTGGGAGGTAAGGGAGAGAGATAAAATATTTTGTGATAGCAGAATCAATGGCATTTAGAAATTTATTGGATATGGGGGGAAAGAGTAGAAAAAATAAAAAGAAAATGACATTGTGAACCTATGTAATTAGAATCATGATAATACTTTTGATAGAAATATTTTTCATTTCTATCAAAAGGTTAAAAAGGTTAGATTTAGGGAGAAAGATAATGAGGTGATTTTTGGATATGTTGAATTTGAGAACCTAAAGGTCATCCAGGGAGAAGTATCCATTAGGAAAATATTAATAGCAGAGTAGTATTCAGGGTAGGAATCAAGACTGGACATTTTAGTTGGGTAGCATCTATGCATATATGACAACTGAATCCATCAAAATTGGTATTATAGAAAGAAAAAAGAGAGTTGAGAATATATACTTCCTGGCATATCTCTAGAGAGGTAGAATACAGATGATGATCCTGCAAGGGAAGCTGAGAAGAACAAAGACAAAAAAAATAATAAAAAGCCAAGAAGAGAACATCTAGCAAGAAGTGGATCAACAGTGTTAAATGCTGTAGAAAGGTCAAGAAGGATTTACATCATGACAAAGATCATTGTATTTAGCAACTAAAAGATTATTATTTGCCATTGAGATCAGTTTCAGTTAGGTAATGGGGCCAAAAGAAAGAATGCAAGAATGTAATAGGTGAGTAGAATATCAAGAAGTAGAGGCCACAAAGATAGATAGCTTTCTAGGAGACAAATTTGTACAATCTAAGAAAATATCTTGAGGAAATTGCAGGGCCAAATGAAGTAGTAGTTTTTTAAGGACTGGGAAAATTGCACATTTTGTGGGTAGTAAGGAAGAGTTCACAGGATAAAGAAATTGAAAACTAGAGAGAAAAATGGGTATGACCCAAAGAGTAAGCTCCCAAAGTAGGAGGAAAGAAATAGGATTAAGGGCACGAGTGAGAGGACTGACTTTAGCAAAGATTTGAAGGATAAAACTGGGAAGAATAAGGAGTTTATGGTGAATGAACTTTATTTTATTGATAAAATATGAGTTTAAGGTCTTTTGCTCAGAAGAAGGGAGGAGACTGAAATAGACTGAAAAGGAAAAAAAAAACCCAGAATATTCACTATGGAATTTTTTATTTTTTCCTGAGGCAATTGGAGTTAAGTGACTTGCCCAGGGTCACACAGCTAGGAAGTGTTAAGTGTCTGAGACCAGATTTGAACTTAGGATCTCCTGACTTCAGGGCTGGTGCTCTATCCACTGTCCACCTAGCTGCCCTTCACTATGGAAATTGTGATAGTAAGTTTAAGAAGGATAAATAAATGGCTATTTAGCAGTGAGGACTCAGTTAATATTGGGTAATAAGTTTGTGGTGAATCTGTTCAATATGGATATTCTTCAATAATATTTGGCAGTATATATGTAGAAGTAGAAAAGATAGTGGTCATAACACAAAAATATTGTTTTTAAAAGGCATGAGGGATGAAAAGAAAAGAGCAAAGAATTTGAGGTGAGAGACTAGCATAAATCTGAACTGATTAACTATAGTATCAAAATTTCAAAGGGGAAAAAAAAGAATGTGGAAAAGTAGTGACAGACTGGGAAAACAGGGAAAGATAGAGTGACTGAAGTTCACAATAGCTGTTGATACTACCATATGAGAAAATGTATAGTGAGTGGGGTGGAAAGAACACCACCCCAGAAGTCAGGAGACCTGGATTCTAGGGTCAATACTGCCAAAACCTCTCTATATAACCTTGGGCAATAATCTGCTTCCTTTCTTCCTAAAAGGAATTATCTAAATTCCTAAATTATCTCTGGTTCCTTTCTACTCTAAAACGCTAGAATTCCATAATGTGTCATCTTTTTCAAAACTGAGGAGACAGAATAGATTTTATCCTTTCAAATCCAAGGAATTTCTAGTTTTTTAAAAAGTAAGCAATATATATGTCTTTGTTCCTCCCTTTCACCCCTCATCCCAGGTGAAGACAGAGAGCAAAGGCTTAAGAGATACATAACTAAATTTTAATGTAATATGATTTTCTTTTGGGCTTTTAATACCGGAAAAGAAAAAAGGTTCTCTTGGGAAGGAATATTAAGCATGGGCAAGTATGTTGGCTAGATAACTACCAATGGGATTGTGGAGGACAGGAGAGGGTCAGTCAAAGTGATGATTCTGTCTTGCACAGCTGGTGTGGAGAAGCCACATGCAGATGATGGGTGGGGGAGGAAAAAAGAGAGGAGTTTTCAACATAATTTATAATAAATCAAGTTTGCAACCATCATCAGCTTGCTGCCCCAGCCACCTCTCCCCCACCCCCCATCCTTGACTTTTATTTCTCCTCTCTTGCATCACAGCAGAAGAACAAAGCTGGAAATTTGAGTCATGAGCTACAGTTGGGTTAAAACCTCAGTGCAAAACCATGACTTCAAGAGAGGAGGGAGGGGGGAGTGAAGGCCCGGAGAGAATTCTTTTAAAGTTAGAAACTAACAACAATATGTTAAAGCTTGAAAGAACATAGAATGATACAACAAATACAAAATTATTATACAAGAAGCATTGGTTGAATATATACTATAGGCAGAAGACTGCTAGAAATTATAAGATCATTATAAGATTTAGAGATGAAAAAGAACCTTAGGGGTCATCTAGACTAATGTCCTCATATTACATAAGATAAGGAAACTGAGGCCTAGAGAACATATTTGTTCAACATCTCAGAAGAGAGAGAGAAACTTTAAAAAGGACAGTATAATTTTCAAGGAGAGGAGGCACAGCAAAGATAATTGTAAAATACCATTTGACATATGAGCATACAAGGGGGTTCTTTAAAAATTTATATATGTAGTCCAGTAAAACTCATTATTATTATTATTTTGCTATTCATCCATTTTCTAAACTTCCTTGTTTTATCAAAGGCACAATCATCCTTCAAATCAGTCAGCTTTGTAACTTTGAAATCATCCTTAACTCTTATTTTTCTCTCATTTCTAATCAGTTACCCAGTCTTCTCAATTCTCCCACCACATCTCTTATTTCCATCCCCTTCTCTTAACTCATACAGGGACATTACTCTAGTTTGCAGTCACCACTTTAGTTCAGATTCTCTTTACTTTTAGTCTTGGCTAGTGGTGCCAAACTCAAATACAATCAGGACCACTAAACCATAAATAAGGATTCTTATAGGCACACAATGACTTAGAAAACTAAGTATTAATATTAGTTCTATTGTATTTTAATTTATTTTGTTAAGTATTTCCCAATTATATTTGAATATGATTTAAGCCAGAAGAGTGTCATGGGTGATGGACTATTGTCACAGTCTTCTAAGTAATGTGTCTGCCCTCTCCAATTCATCTCTGTCATTGCTTCAGATTTGGGCTTCCTTTCTTTCCTTCACTTTCCTGATCAAGAAACTTCAGTGGCTGACTATTGCCTCTAGGGTAAAATATAGAATAAAATCTTTGGCTTCACATTTAAAGCCTTCTCAATCTAATACCAACCTATCTTTCCACAGTGACTTCACATTTCTGTTCTTCAAACTCTTCTTACTAAAATTGGACTATTTGTTGTCCTTATATAAGATATTCTATCTCCAACCTGTCTTTCAACATGTTGTTTTCTCTTCCTGGAATGTTCTCCTTCCCCACCCCTTCATCTCTGAGAATCCTTAGCTCCCTTTAAGATGCAGCTCAAATAAAACCTCTGATTAGAGAACTTTTCTGATTTTATAAGTTCATAATGTTCTCCTTGTTCTAAATATTAATTTGCATTTATTTTGTAATTTAAAAATATTATCCCTAAAAATGTTTCTCTTTAGTAGAACATAACTCCCTTGAGAGCAAGGATTCACTTCATTTTTATTTTATTATCTCTAGCACCTAGAACAGTGTCTGGTATATAGTAGATGCTTTCTATTTAAATGCAGAGGAAACTAATTTATCTATGGTCGTTTGATTAAAGAAGGTTTTGTGACTTCTTGTACAAAGTGTTTTTCACTAGGTTTTATTCTCTCTTATAGATTAGGCTAAGAGATTCAATGATGTGAATGGATTTAAAACAAAGCTTCAAACCCAATTCCTATGAGTTTCATTTATAAACTGTAATTCTGAGATATTTGGTCTTTCTTAGTGGGACTCTTTAAAAAGTATCTGTAGATTATCTGCTAAAAAACCCTTTATTCCTTCTATATATTTTTCCTTCCACATTTAAACAAGTTAGGTTGAGTCAGGCCAACAAAGAAATTCATTGCTTTTGGCTAAAGGCTGATACGAGAACTGAAGAACAAAGAGTAGATGCTATAGGATCATTACAATACATTATATATATATATGTGTGTGTGTGTGTGTGTGTGTATGTATATATATACATACACACAAATATGAGACTAAAGTCAAGGTTTGTGAGTAAAAAAAGAGGCAAAATTTTAGAGTTGATTTCATAAAAGGAGTCACCAGGTCAATGAATCACTGTGTTCCATTAGCAGAAGTGTCTAGAATAACTCCACTGATTTTTCCAAGTGGCCAATGCAAATAGAGAGACTCTAAGAAAACATGTATGTGTCCAGGTCAGACAGTAAGCAACTGACCTTTCCCAATAATGTTCTAAAGTAAATACTTGTTAAAATTATCCCAAATAACTTTTGGCTCATTTCTATATATATATAGGGCAGATGAAAAGGAAATGTGAAAGGTCCTCTATTTCTGGGGGTTCCCCACAGATGTAGGTTTACTGGACTAGCTTCAGTACATCATAGGAGGTGGTATGTTTTGGAAACAGGAAAATTTGTCTGGGTTTAAGAAAAGTGAGGTAAACTAGGCAGGATGATCTCTTTTAACAATCCCATATCATCAAAAAAAATCTTTATTTGAAATGTCTAAAATCTGTTCAATGAAGTATATTTATTAGTAAATAGTATTTTATTTTTTCCAAATATATGCAAAGACAGCCTGCAACATTCACCTTTGCAAAACCTTATGTTCCCAACTTTTCTCCCTCTTGCCCCTCTGCCCCCCCTTCCCAAGGCAGCAAGCAATCCAATATAGGTTAAACAAGTACAATTATATTGAAATTTCTTTTTTTTTAATTGCAAAACTATAAATTTTAGACAGCCAGATGGTGCAGTAGTTAGAGTATTAGACTTGAATCAAAAATTGGAGTCAGGAAGAATTGAATTCAAATTTATCTTCAGACACTTACAAAGTGTGTGAGCATTTATCTCAGTTTCCTCATCTATAGAATGATGGGATTGGACATGATGGCCTCCAAGCATCCTTTTAGGAGTTGATTTAAAGCTCTAAATTTATGATTTTATGTTTGGGTAAGGTAATGGTCTCTGAGCTTCTTTCCCTCTCCAGTTTCCTTCTGTGAAAAATCTTCTTTATCCACAGCTGGTCAACATTATAATGGAATTTTGTTTTCCTCTCAAGTGGATTTGGAGCTGATAGAAGCTTCTCAGCTACTGCTGGGACCTGCTGACAAAGCCTTTGGCTACAATGCTCACTGTGATGTCACAGAGATGCTGTCAGGGGTTCATAGCTGGGACCTAACAGTCATGTAGCCTAGCCACTAGAAGAGGTGAGGAATTCAAGTTCTGACCTCGTCCCTAGTTTAGGTAACTGTAGTAAATTGCAAAGTTCAATCTTTCTAGACTGTCACTAGCACCAGTAATCATAGTGTAATTTGTTCTATCTATACAAGAAGAGGAAGAGTTAATAGTACGACATTCCCTTTTGAGAGTTTTAGGGGGACAATCTCTCAAAAATATTTTTCACAGCATGCAAAATTGCAAAGAAAAAAAGCACATTAAAGATACACGTGGAAATGGATAAGAATAAAGATAAGGAATTGGTACTAACATGGAAATGAAAATGAGTATCACAATGGTTTTAAAGAATAGCTCTCTGGAGACTCCAGTGTCAACTCCAGTGAATCATTTCATTACAACCTAAAGAATAAAACCTTGAATCAAACTGTGTGTCAGCTGCTAGGTCTTGAGGCTTAAGGAACAAAGTCATTCTTTGCCAAAAGCCAAGATAGGATAGAGATGTGATAGAGAGAGAGAATCCATGAGATTTTTTTGAAGCAAAATCAATATGCTCTTATAAACCTCCTCAGAGGGAAGGTATGGAAGATAAGGGTCCAATGATCTCTCACTATTGTCTTTTTAATTTCCCTTCAGTGTTGTATCATGCCCAACACTAGCATATCTAAAAGAACAAAAGCTCAGCTGAAATAAAAGCTTTATCCTGGGACACATTCCCCACAGGAATGCAAAGAAACATGGGGGGAAGCCACCCAGAGAAAAACTGACTCCAGAACCACACTGTTCTACCATGAAAAGAGATCTCCTCTGCTTCTTTTACTCTCATACTGTATTGCACACAATGTTCTGACACTGCAGCATAGTGGAACAACTTAAATCAAGCTCAAAAGTTTAGGATTTTCATGCTTTTGAAAGCTACATGTGAGCAACTACAGAAGGAGAGAGAGACTGGTACTCTTATTAGGACTATTAACAGCAGCTGTTATCTCCCTTTCTTCCAAAAGATCCTCTTCTATTATGGGGAAAAACAAAAACAAAAACAAAAAAACAACAACAACAACAAAAACATCTCTATATTCTGGAGTAGCTCATGAATTCTTCCATGTGACATTTCCTTTGATAACCTTTTTAACCTCCTTTGCAGTTTTGGATATGAAACCCAAAGTCCTGTTCCATTATTCTCTTATTTCCCACCCTCACATCAACCCCCAGACCCACACCTGCTCTCTCCTCTGCACTGGAGAGGACTGATGAGCCACATTCCTTTCCAGTCTCTCAATAGTGTTTTCTTCAGCCTTTACTGGCTGATGTTCTTGGACAGTGTTAGCTATTTTTGGCCCTGCGCTTAGCCAAAGACACAGCTGTGCCAGTGTAGGTCCAAAGGCTCCAAGCCTGGCACAGGGAGCCTCTCAGCATTGAACCACCCCTCTCCTGCTGAAAGTGTCAGCTGGGTTTCCACCTGTAGCAAGTGTCAGTAGAAAGCTTGGGGCACCAGGAATAGACTGATTTCAATAAGACAGGGATTTTGTGAAACTCAAAGCTTTATTTCTCACAGCTGTGATTGGGACCAGGAATATTAATATGATTTTTAACTACTATTTTGAAACATCTGGGGATGCTTTAGCAATTCATAAGGTATAGCATGTAGCAGTTGGAGAATGAAAATTGGATCTCTCCACAATCATCACATCTATAGATTTCCAATAAGAAACTTATTTTCAAACCTCATCTTTTAAAATATTCATGTTTCTTCCTTTTACCTTAAGTAAAGTCATGAACCTCTCAAAATTTCTCAAATAGAATATAGAACATTAGAATGGGGAAAGAAACTTAAGAATGAGTATTTGGCAAGAATGTAAAAAATGGAGAGACAGCAGAGATAATATAATTAAGTGCATTTATTCTTCAGAAAAGAATATGATTTGAGGCCTGAAGAGAAGTAATTGATCCAAAGTCACAGTGTATTATTTGCAGAGCTGAGGTTAGCAATCTGTCTTTATGTTATCCCATCTCTTATCCTATATCTAGTTTAGAATTCTCTTACTATTCTTCTCTTACTATGTATTAATTTTCTTCTCTTACTATGTATTTATTTGTATCACACAAGTGAATATATAGTAAGAGAAGAATTCTAAATCAGACATGGGATGAGAAGCTAAACAAAATAGAATATTTTGATTACATGATATAAATAAGATTTTGCATGAGCAAAATCAATGCAGCTATCACAAGAAAGGAAATCTTTGAATAAGGGGAAGAGGGGTAATCATAGAATCAAATATTTGTTAGGGCTGTGTTTAGATAACACAGATGTAAAGGAAATGAATACAAGTATCTGAGGATCATTTCCCAATGGATAAGTGGTCAAAGTATGATAATAGGGAAATCTAAAGAGTTCATTGAATAGAGTAATGAAATGATTAGGTATGTGTTTAACAACCACCAAAAAAACCTAATAACATATGTTTCACAAGTGAACATTAAGATAACTCTGAAGTTTAACTCAGACCAAGCACTTTGGCAAAATTGACAAAGAATCAAGATGGTTAGTGATGAAATTTTTGTAGGATACAAAATCTGTTGCCTCAGAAACAGAAATTAATCCAGTCATCCTGGAAAGCAATTTAGAATGATTATAAAAAGAAGACTAAAATATGCATATCCTTTCATCAAGAGATCCATTTCTAGGTATGCATGCCCAGAGAGACCAGGGATAAAAAGGTCCCACATATACTAAAATCATGGCTTTATGGAATCATAGATTTTAGAGATGGAAGCTTTACAGATATCAAACAGTTCAAATTCCTTGTGTTTGTCTATATTTATATACATATACACATCTCTGAGTGTGTGTGTGTGTAGAGACAGACAGATAAACAAGAAAGACCTAGAGACATTTAATTATTTGCCAAAGGTCACATAGGTAGTAAGCTTTAGAAGAAGGTCTATATAGCTGTAGTGGTGGTGTAGGAAATAATCATTAAAAAAGAAGATTTTTATAATTTGGAGGGAAGTAAACAATGAATGTAACAGGATATTATTATGGCATAAGAAAGAATGAATATAGAGAATTTAGAGAATAGGATTCCTTTTATGAAATGAGATAGAGTGAAATGAGAACCATCAATAAAATAATACACAATAACTACAGTATGGTACAGAGAAAGGGCAATTGAACTCTACACAATGACGACATATTGATTAGTTTTACTAAATGACTTTTTTTTTCCTTCTTTTATAATCTATTGTTATAAAAGACCACTTGTTTATAGTGGGGAGGATTATATTCAGAACAAATGTGGTATAAAAAGCATAATCAAAATAAGTTAATTTAAAAACAAAAAAGAATCCACAAACATGTCACATGGTGATTGAGGGAAATCAACAATGAACAAAACATTTCTAAGAGCCTACTGTGTAATAATCCTTACACTCAAGAGGCTTATCTTATAACAGGGAAGAGAGTACATAGATAAATTTATACCAAATAAATATAGAGAAAAAGTATAGTTAGATGGTACAATGGATAGAGTGCTGAGCCAGGAAGTCAGGAAGACCTGAGTTCAACTCTGATCTCAGACACTTACTATGTGATTCTGGGTAAGTCATATAAATTCTAACTGCCTCAGTTTCCTCAGCTGTAAAATGGGGGTGATAATAGCATGTGCATTCCATGGTAGTTATAACAATCAAATTAACTAATATTTGTAAGTAATAAGCACAATGCCTGGCATATAGTTGATGCTATTTTCCTTCTTTCCAAATAAATAAAGTGTCTTTAGGGAAGGGGATCAGAAGCAGTTAGGAAGATCATGAAAGCCTTCATGTAGAAGCTGATGCTTCAGTTTCATCCTGATGGATCTTTTCAGGTGGAGGTGATATAGGAATGCATTACAGGCATGAGAGATGGCAAAAGTAGTAACATGGAGATAGGAAACTGTGAGAGACCAAAAAAAGACCAGTTTGGTTGAATCATAAGGTATAGGAAGGGAATTAGTGTACAATGAGCCTAGAAAGATTGGTTAGAGCTAGATTGCATAGAACCTTAAAACTAAATAAGGAAGATCAAATTTTATTCTAGAAGCAGTAAGAAAATACTAAAGGTCACTAAGTAGTATACTGATACAATCAGGTCTATATTTAAGGAAATTTACTTCATTTATTGATGGATTAGAATAGGAAGAGTCTTAAAGCTAGCAGACTAATTGGAGGTCATTACAATAATATAGACAAAGGATGATGAATTGACTAGGGTAGGATTGTATGAGTAGAAATAAAGGGGTTGAATTCAAGAGAGATTTTGAGAGTGGAAACAGTAATATTTAATAATTAATTGACTTATAAGCGTGAGAAAGACTGAAGGGTTAAAGATAACCCTGAAGTTATGAACCTTAGAGGTTGGAAAATGGTGATGAGAGATGTCACAAAACTCATTGTATGATTGTCAGGTACCATTCTTCAAGTTTGCTGCAATAGGATATCCACCTTGCATACTGTTATAAATTGATATTTTAGTTTTCCATTAAAAAATAGCTGAAATTTGTATAGAACTTTACTTAAAACAATGCTGTTATATAGGTAAGTGAGAAATTTGGGGTTAAAAGAGAGAATAAATGCTGATAATTTTAATAGTGTTTTAAGATTGGCAAAACACTTTCATGCACATTGTATTGTTTGATGGTTACAGCAACCTGTGAGGTAAGGAATACAAATATCATTATCCCCATCTTACCCATGAGGAACTGACCATAGAGAGGTTAAACACAGTACTAACAGCTAAAGATACAAAGAAAAACTAGAATCCAAAATAACCTAGTCCCTATCCTCAAGGAGTTTACACACTATGAGTCTTGCATGCAGAAAAAACAAAACAAAACAAACAAATTAAGAAAGCAAACCTGAGTGTCACTGCTCTTCCTTAGTGCCACTTCCCCAGAGATTCATTTGTTCATTTGCACATTATTACCTGTAGAATTCCAAATCCTTATCCCTGGAACTTTTCGTAATTATTGCACATTGTTCATTGCCAATTTATATCTTAGTAGTGATAATGATTTGGTTACTTACAATAAGTTAGAGTGAGACTTTTCACGGAGAGGACACACCTCAGAACCAGGAAGTGTTGTTGGTTTAAAAGAGAGAGAGAGACAGAGACAGAGACACACAGAGAGACACACACACAGAGAGACCTTAGAATTTGATGGAAAAAAGGGAAGACTGCTTTGGCATCTGCTGCCTGGGAGGTAGGTAAGAAGAGAAGAGGATATACATTTTTGCATTGTACCTGCTGCTTAGGAAGTAGAGAAGTACCACCTTAGAACCCAGGCTGTGGAACAAAACTGGAAAGCCTTCTGCCAATCCTAGGCTAAAGGCATCTGTCCTTTTGAAAAAGTATAACACACTATCTCTACTGGAAATTAAGCAAGAAATACTAGGAAATGAGGGCAACTGGGTGAAACAGTGGATAAAACACTGCCTGAAGTCAGAAAGACTTAAGTTTAGAGAGCCACAGATAGTGGGGGAATTCTTGGTGAGATATAAGACCCTTCAGCCCAGAGGGAACTGAAGATGTCTAGTTCAGCTCTTATCTCTCCCTGGGGCTTCTCACCCTTCCAGAGAAGTGTGTGTGTGTGGGGGGGGAATGACAACCTGTGTTCTACTTGAAATGGAGATACTTGCAGTATAAGATGCATTTACATATTAATAGCAGGGTGCTTATAGTTAGCACATGCATAGTGTGCTATGGTGATGTAATGGTACTAAGGTATTTAGGGGCTAGGAGGATTTGAAATAAACAAGACTATTTTTGATCATCCTCCTGGGTCCCTGCTTCATCACTCCTCCACTAAGACCAAGGACTCGGGCTCGTCTTGAGATCCTCCAGAGAGCTAGTCCTGGATGGTATATTTTGGCATCCCAGTGTGAGGGCTCTAGAAAGCACACTACATATAAGTTCAAATATGACTCCAGGAACTATTTGTGTGAGTCATTTAATTCTATTTGCCTCAGTTTACTTATCTGTAAAATGAGCTGGATAAGCACCATTTCAGTATCTCTGCCAAGAAAATCCTGAATGGGATCATGGAAAATTGGATATAATTAAAACAACTCAACAACAGTAACTAGGGAATAAGCTAGAGTTGGGGAACAAGTCCACCCTACTTCTGGATTAGCATCACAGAAGCCTAGCCAAAGAACTCCAGTAGATAAATCCATTATGCTGAGAAACCATATCCTGCAAGGACCTAGCCTAGTCCAATTGTATGTAGCTGAGATTAGAAATAGCACCACTTGTCCAATACAAATACCATGCTTCTCTATGAATAGTCCCCAAGAAAGTCAAAGGACATGAAATGCTATAGTTTGGGAGTTTTTAATTGTTTTAGCCACCTGCATTCCCTACACATGTGCCTCAGTGTCATTTACTCTATGATCTAGTGTGTATTGATAGGAAAATGTAACCCATGTTTATGAGCGGGATGTTATTTTGTTTTGTCTCCGAGTTGTTGGGTTGTTTTTTCTTAATCTAGTTGAGTCAACTAGCTGATTGGTTAATAAAAACACATCAGTGGGGCTCAGAAGCAAGAGGAATAAGAAGCAATCACACAGGATTACCCCTAGACCTGAGTAGAAGTTTTAGCAGCCACCCTCTGAGGAACCCTAATCTTCCAACATGTTCATAGATGGGGAAAGGGAGTCCACAAAGAAGAGTCCTCCTCCCTACTACACTTGAAAGCTTTTCACCTTGGTGGCATCGAACAGAGCTTGTTCCTATTGACCGTAGCCTTCAAGAACCCAGATTTACCTCTATCCCAGGAGACATCAGAGGGAAAGAAGGTTGACAGCAAAACTACTATTCATGATTGACCACATGTGCTAGCTCAGCACTTGGGTGCATTGAGGATGATAAATTCTTTGGCTGCTTCTGTTTGACTATGTGTATGAATCAAAGTTGAAAGATTCTTGTACTTTAAGATGATAAAGCAATGCCCTCTTTGGCCATTGAGTAAGAATAGCTTCCTGTTTTCTGAGTTCCACCCAGTGGAACTTTAAAGAAAGGAGTGACTCTACCCCTAGATGCCTTCTTTTTTAGGTTTTCAGCATAGCAATTAGTATTCCCATGAGGGGAAGGGAAGGACTACCCATATTACCACCCCAGCAGAAAAGGCAAATTGCTGAGCAAGTAGCAGATAAAGCCCATGCTCTGCCTGATCCTGGGTTTGGAGCTGGCTCTTGTGTTTCTTCTCTCCTATTATTGGGATGAGTGTGGAGGCCACCTTGTCAATATAAAAGATTTGGTAATACTTGGTCTTTTGATAAAAGTTGATTGGCAGAAAGAGTATCCCTGGCAAAATACTTCAATGCACTTAGTGAAGATGATTGCTTAACAATGAGCTCAAATCCTAGCCCAGGTGACAAAAGACATCCATTGTAAAGGATGTTGTTTGTCCTTCATTCTCAAAGAGTATCATGACATTAGGGAGGGGATGCCATGACATGCAAATGAATTGGATTTAAGTGAGGAAAGGCTGTACAAAGTCACCTGCCTCACTTTCCCCCCCAGAGCCATCTGGGTCCAGTGGCCAGCTATAGATCCAGATGACTGGAGATGATCTTGGATGCAGTGGGAGACCTTGGCCTTTTTAAGCTAAGGTCTTCAGTAGGTCTCAGTTTGGGTGAGACCACATGCATTCAGTGATTGAGGCTAGATAGAAATTGAGGCAAAGAATATCCTCTTCCACCTAGTCCAAAAAAATCTAAACAAACAAACAAATAAATAAATAAATCTGGGAGGGGAAGACCCTCAGGGTTTCTGGACAAAATTGGAATGACCATTATTTATACTCATTCAATCTGAGAAAAAGGAGGGAATAAACCTTTGTATTGTACCTACAATGTACAAACCACTTTGTTAAATGCTTTAAAAATATTATCTCAGTTATTCCTTACAACCACCTTAGGTGATGTTCTTGTTCCTAATATATGCCCCAAATCACAAAGGCAGTAAAGCATTGAAAGAGAATTTTATTCCAAGTCTTTTGACTCCAAAGCCAGCTCTTTCCATTGTACCTTACCAAATCAAGAAAAAATTTCATGGATGACACAAGGCATTGACTTAGAACCTGAACAATCATAGGATATCCGAACTGAATGGCATATTAGAGACAACTTTCTGATATGACTGATGAAGAAAGAGGCCCAGAGATAACAGGAGATTAATTTGGCAGGTAAAACAAAGAAATAATGAGTTCCATGATTTTTGTAAACAAAACTAATTAATTGACTGAGTGCCAGTGAAGTAGAGTGGCATTCCTTAGACTTTTCAGCTTAACATCTAAACAACGTGAGCCAGTGGTGGTAGCAATGGGTGAGAATAGGCAAGGGTGATAGGAAGTGTAAAAATTATGTTGCAACCTAAACCCCAAATCTGGAATTTTATGTAGATTCAGACCCCATGGTATAAAAGCTCACAATGCTATAATATTTTAAGGTCTTTATGGACCTTAATCCACAACTGCTGTGAGACTGATTTCATTATTCCATTGTTGCAAATGAAGAAAAACTGAGGCCTAAAAAGATAAAGTAACTTGATCATGATTGCAGTTATTAATGGTTGGAAGCTGATTTTTTTTAATTTAATAGGATTTTTTTTTCTACATGTAAAAATTGTTTTCAACATTCATCCTTATGAGATTTAGAGCACTAAATCTTTCTCTCTTCTCCCTCCCCAAGACAATATGTTTCAGGTTATACATCGGCAATCATGTTAAACATATTTCCACTTTAGTCATGTTGTGAAAGAAGATGAAAGGAGAAAATCACAAGAAAGAAAAAAAAAGACCAAAAAAAGTAAAAATAGTGTACTTCAATCTGCATTCAAAATACAGTTCTTTCTCTGGATATGGATAGTATTTTCTATCACAAGTCCCTTGGAATTGAATTGAGTCATTGTATTGTTGAGAAGAACTAAATTTATCATAGTTGATCATTACACAATATTGCCATTACAATTTATAATGTTCTCCTGGTTCTGTGGAAGCTGAATTTGAATCCAGGTCAATCCCTTACATTTCTTCAGCAATCTGTGATCCATTCAATATTTTCAAGGCCATTCCTTTGTCTTATGTTCACAACAGCAGACAAGCTACTTATCATTAAACTCATTTTACAGATGAGGAAAATAAAGATGGGAGAAATGAAATAACTTACTCATATCCCTAAAGGATGCAGGCCAAATTCAAACCCATAAGACCCTTGTGTTTCTATCAGATCTAGTCATCTTCACAAAGTCATCTTCTCAATGCTTTCAAATCTGTTTGTTTTGTTTTTGTTTTTGTTTTTTTTCATTGATATAACATCTCTTGGACTCAGGTAATCTTTGTTCATTTTATAGATAAGGAAAAAGGATGAAAGAGGTGGAGTGATTAGGTTCTATGGCAAGGAAGTAAGTAGAATTTAATTGTGTTCATTCATCCTCCTCAGTTCAATGTATTGCTTTTTGTTTGTTTGTTTGTTTGTTTATATGTCTTTCACTATCTCAAGCTCATTCAAGAATATGATGATAGATATGGGTCTGAATTTGTTCACAAACTCCGAACTTAGCTGTATAGTACCCAGCAGCTCTGTGAGCACCTTTGTGTGCATGTGAGCATATGGATATCATTTATGTTTTAGTTATGCCATATTATATTCATGTGGTGCTTTTTACCCACAAGATGTGAAGTAATTTACAAAAGGATCTTCTTTCTCTTCCTTCCCTGAGACCTGTCCTTGATCCATTTAAGAGACTAAGAACCAAAGAGTATAGCCAGTCCTGCTTAAATACAGGGTCATGCTTGATCACTGGGTCTATTCCAGCATTCATTCTACTTGGGGATCCATAAGAGGTTCTGGATTGGTGTGCAAATGAGATTAATTTTAAAAAGCATATGAATATTGGTAATCCAAAAGTGGTCCAGGGAAAAAGAATGCTTTTAAACTCTGCTTCGGAGCTCACAGTCTTCCTGCAGGCTGCCACACTGCTCAAGACAGTCTAGAGGAAGACCAAATCTGTCTCCCACACTTCTCTTTCTGCCATCCTCAATAGCACAAGGCAAGAGAAGTCCAAGCCCATTTTTAGCATCTGCCGGAGGCATCCCCAACTCGTAAACAGCAATGGGCCATTTCCCCTGCTCTCTGGGGCTATTTCTCTGCTCGTTTAGAGCAAGCAGCACATCAGACCTGCGTCCTCGAGTGATCCCCCCACTCCCCCACTCCACCCCCACCCCAGGATGCAGCCAAAAAAAACCAACGTGCTATATTTGTTTTTCAAGACAGAGCCAGGAATGATTCCCGTAAGACGCTGCCTGGCTTTAATGGGGCTGTGTCTGTGCCCTGTCGTTAAGCCTGCATCTGGCAAAGGGGCCCAGGCTTCTTTCTCACTTGGCTCCCTTGGAAGATGATGGTGTTTGTTTAAGGTAATTCAAAAGCAAGGAGGAAGAGAAGGAAAAAGAGGAAGAAGAGGAGAAGGATGAAGAGGAGGAAGAAAAAGACAAAAAGCTCAAGAAGGAAAGGGAGATGAAGATGGAAAAAAGGAAGGAGAAGGAGGAAAAGAAGTAAAGGGTGCAAGAGGAGCTTCTACAATTTACAGTGAATCACTGCTGTTCTGAAGCAAACTTGGCTGTACAGCCCGTATCCAGCAAACCCAACAAAGAGAAGTATTAGAATAACAGCTGGGGCTGGAGGCCCAGAGTGCTCCGGGTTTTGCTGGGGCTCCCCTTGCTCTGCCTGCGTCACAACAGCTCTGTCTCTGCTTCCAGCCTCTTGCTCAATCAGGACAGCAGGCTGGCCTCTTTCTTTGGAAGGGGTCTCTGCGTGGACGATTTCCAGAGAAGGTACCCCCCTCCCCAACTCCTTTAGACATCCACTTAGTCCAGGATATGAGGATGCATCTTCCATGAGTCAAATGACTGAAGCACTTCCTAGATCACCTTCAATACAGGGTTAGGATCAAGCAGAATTGAGAGAACCAGCTACTTATTTCTAATACTTCAATCAGCACTCAATCAATAAAAAACGTATTAAGTATTTGCTATGCGCCAAAAACTATGATAACTGCCAAGGATACAAAGGGGGAGAACCTTATCTTCTCTCAAGAACTTCACATTATAATGGGAGACATATGTAAATTAACATCTAGATAAATACTGGAGATATGCAAAGTATATAAGAACAAGAAGAAAGGCATTAGTAGGTGAGAATGGGGGGAAACCAAGAGAGACTTCAGTAAAGATCAAATCCCTAGAAATGGCCAGCAGCAATTTAGAAGATAGCCACTTTATAGACATGAAAATGGAATAGGAGATAAAGATAGAGACATTGAGAAAGACAACTATTATTTTCATGATTGTATGGTTATTGCCAATCTATAACCCCAAATTGAAAAAGCAGGGGTAAATGGACAGAACACAGGACACAGGACTAACAGAAACAAGTACAAAGAGCCTGGCATATAAAAGTGCTTTAAATATCAAAATATGGGGAAGCAGATTTCATTTCAATAATTAGAAGGAAGAACTTTCTAACAATTTCAACTGTCCAACAGGGTTTGGGCTATCTAATGATGAAATAAGTTTCTCATCTAGGGACGTATAGCAAAGATTGAATAACTTCTGGGATGTTGTAGAATGAATTTTTACTTAAAAGACAGTATTGTGCCATGCGGTTCAGTAGAAACGAGTGCCAGAATTCTCAGTATCTTTCATATATTTATATTGTATACATTGTCTTCCCACTCAGAATTTAAGCTCCATGGAGGCAGGAGTTATGTTCCTTTTAGTGCCTAGTGTGCACTAGACACTTAATGAAACATTCCTTTGGTTGCTTGATTCACAAGGCCTGGGTTCAAACCCTACTTCTATCAATAATTGCATAAAAGTAAACAAGAGGTTTTCCTTTTCTATGTCTTTGTTTCCTGATTCATAAAGTGATGAGGTTAGACTAGAAAACCTTCTGTCAAACTCAAGAGTTCTACAACTTTAGTTTTTTGTTTTTTTGGACACAATCAGGGTTAAGTGACTTGATCAAATCACACAGTAAGTGTTTCAGGTCATATTCAAACTCAGATCCTCCTGATTCCAGGACCACATAGCAATAAAGTGTCTGAGACCAGATTTGAACTCAAGAAGATTTGAACTCAAGAAGATGAATCTTCTTGTCTTCAGGGCCAGCACTCTATCCACTGTCCCATTTAGCTGTTTCTATGTGTTGTGTGATTTTGGACAAATCATTTTACCGACCTTGGCTGAACTTTCTTATAGTCCTTTTAGATCTAAGGATTCTTTAAATTGTTTGCCCTTTGACTTGGCAAGCAAGCAGATACACAGAACAAGAATATGGCCTTATACATCATATTTTCTCTGGAATCATGGTAATTGTTTATATGCTGTAACTCCCACCTCTTGTCTATTAGATTGTGGAAGACTTGAGGGTAAGAACCACATCTTATTTATTGTTTTCTCACCAAATTCCTAAAGCAGAACATTTACATTAGGTGCTTAAGAAATATTTATTGAACTGCTTTTAAATTACTTGTGCTGGAATGCAGAGCACCCTGAGAAATCATTGCCCTTGGGGCTGTTCTAATCCAAAAGAAGTGTCATCACCGGTTCTGATGAAAAAAAGACTATGAATTCAGTCTCTCAGGATACCCTCCAGAAAAGGGAAACTTAAGGAGAATGAGGACAGGTAGCAGAAGAGAATACTAGCACATCAGAAATAAATACCTCGCAGGAGGCCCAAGATCCTTGGCCTTTACTTGGGGGTATATTTTTGGTGCCAACCACTTTGGCCCATGCTGCTGTGGGCATAGCCAGCTATCTTACTCAACCCAAGCACAACATTTGTAGGGCAGACCCATAGAAGTGGGGCCAACAGAAACCTAGATGTAAGGGACCCAACTTGATTTTATAGTTTCCCATGGAAATCTATAAAATTATTATTGTCATGCAGAAAACTATAAATGTCAAGCCAATGGTGGGGGTGTTCAGCCCATGGGGTATGGCACAGATGTTCTGGAGGGGATCTGGGTAAAGCACGCTAATCTCATTGGCTCCAGATATACTAACCAACTGACTAGCAGAGTCAGAACCTGGACTAAGCGGGCCACAACTTCCCATTGGCAGTGAATTTTAAAGGATGTCTCACTCTGGCTCGAATGTTCCTCCTGAGGAGTAATTTTTTTTTCTTTCTTTTTATAATGACAGGTTGGCTAGCCTGTGCAATGGTGTGTATTCTGCAAATACATTTGTGGGGAATGAAGAGAATCCTCTTTGGACTTCACAATGAGGTAAATCAATAGCTGGTCTGTTCTTATTTTGTTTTCTTGCTCAAATTAAAAAAGAAAAGGAAAGAAAGAAACGCAACTATATGTGTATAGCAGCTGCCACCAAAGGTGCTTTCTATTATTTAATTTTTAGTTAAATTCCTTCTCTTCTCTCTACTCTGAAAGCATGTCTTCCCTATCAAGCAATCATTTAAAAGTGAGCTTAAACTATGTGACCAAAATTGTGGGAAAAACAGAAAACCATAATAAATGCATGGTCCCTACCCTCAAGGCACTTAAAAATTATTTAAGGGAATAAAAATACAAATAAATAAATTAGAAGATAATCAATTTCCAGATGTATAGTTCTGGTTAGATATTAGAAAAGATGTTTAGAAAAAGGAGAGGGAACAGAGGGAGCTAGAGTAATCTTGAAAGGCTTCATAGAGGAGATAACATGAGGAGTTGAATCCTCAGTTAAGGTCCTTTGTCTTTCCAAATCTAAATCTTCTGGTTTGTGATTTTCAAAGTGAAGGTTCTCTATAGTAATATGTATCATAACCTTGCTTCTCAATAACTTAAGAATCTATGATTGAAAATCAATCAACTTGACAGACATTTATGAAGTAACTACTATGTGCCAAGCACTGTAGTACTTACTGAGGGTACAACTACAAATATAATTGTAAATATAACACACAAACAACAAATACACACATAAAAGTCCATAAGATGGTATACTGGAAAACACACTAGATGGAGAAGCAAAAAAAAAAAAAGTCTTTGCCCTGAAAGAGCCTACATTCTACTAAGGGGAGCCAATATTTCCCCAAATAAATAGTTACAGTACACACACACACACACACACACCCCTTAGGCAAGTATGAGGTGGAGTACTAAGAAAATCAAGAAAAGATCCTTGACGTGGGTGGCATTTGAGTTGAACTTTGAAGACTCCAACAGGTAGAAATAATGAGGGAGGGCATCCTGGGCATGGAAGACAATCTGGGCAAAGAACTAGAGATGGGAATAGCCAGCAGGGCAATTTGGCTAAAGCTATCACAAAAGGTCAAGTGAGAGATGATGAGGACTTAGACTAGAGTGATTATGGTGTAGATAGAGAGGAAATGGGTATCATGAGCTTGCTAACTCTGGTATTGATAGAGCAAACTCTTTCTCCCTTAGTGTACTGGTTCTGGGACAATGGTCTGCCACCAGGCTTATATTGGAAGGACTTTTAGCTTGATAAAAAAAAAACAGACGACCTAATCTATGGGAAGCTTATAGTGTAGGGCTTAAACATCTTTACTAACTGCTGTTTAAGGAAGATTGGAGGAAGAGTAAGCTTTAGAAAGTGTTAAAAGAAGGACAAAGACATTTTAGACTGAGGAAATACCAAAAACAGAGACACTTTAGAGCGTAGCCAAAGAGAAAAAGAGGTAGGAAGGTTAGGAAGGGATAAAGATTGCTCTGTCCCTGATTGAGAAATGTACTGGAAACCATCATGAAGAGAATGAGATCTTCCAAAGATTTCCTAATGGTCTGGGCTGCAAGGTGGTAAATAAGAAGCTACCTAACCCCAACAAAGCTCCTTCAGGTATCCTGGGGACTCTTAAAAAGAGATGAGTGGTTTTGTAGCCAAGAACTCAGGGACCGTTAAACAAAGACTTGTGTGGACCTCTTGGAGATTGTGCTAGTCTTGTTTCCTCCTGCCCTACATCTTTCATCTTCATCCTTGCATCCTTGGTCCCCCAGCATTGTGCTTAGCTTACCTAGCAGTGAACAACATCAGGACCTTTCTAAGTTCTGCAGAAGGAGCAGAATACTCTTGAACATTGTCTGCCTGTAACTTCTAATAAGCATCAACCCCCTTGTTTTTTCCAGAAAAAAAAAAATTCAGGAAAAAACATAATTGCGCAAACAGTGATTCCAAAATCCAAGAGGTGACGCCTGCTCCACTGGCTGCTCCTTTGAGAGGGAGAGAGGAAAGGGTCTTTGTGAGCCTTTGAGAACAAAAGGTCCTTCACTTAAGAGTGGGCTACAATTTAACTCCTCTGCCACACACGCAAACACACACAGAACACTTTACCCACAACACATCAACAGACACACACAGCAGCAGCAGGGAGGGTTGGGGCTGTTCGAATTCTCCTTTATCCCCTCCTGGGCCCCCTCTGCACATCAGCCAAGCAGAGAGGGAGAAGGCCAGGTGCTCCATCCCAGCTTACTTGTCCCGCATGGCAGATGAGGTTGTGAGCCAAAGAGAAGGAAAGCAAGGGGGCCTGTTAACCGCCCACAGTCCACAGCAACCCCACCTCCCTGGAGGGATGGAAGCATAAACATGCTAAAAACTGGGGCAGAAGCAAAGCAGAGAAATCCAGGTTCAAATGGGGAAGGGGGGGGCAACTTTTCTTTCCATGGTCTTCTTTCTATTCCCTCCCTATCATAAAATTTTGCTGCTGGAGGATCATTCTTTAGCCTAGGATATCCAACTTCATGGAAAAAAGCCATTGGATATACCTCTGACATCACTACAGACAAGGTCCCGAGGCTCTTGTTAGGATGAAAGGGGGGTGGGGGTGGGAGAAAGAAACGATAGATTTTTTGACCGGTTTAACCTTTTCTGAAAAATAAGCAGGGGTGGCTTAAAGAGATAAAAACAAAGGGGAACCTGGAAACTCTTGTTGAATGATGGAAATGCCTGGTGCTGAGAATGAGGGCAATCTCCCACCCCCCAACCCCTCACCCCATCCCACCAGCTGTAGTTTGGTAGCAAGAGAATTAATAATACAGATAAAGGACTAAAGGAAACAAACACATATTGGAAAACACACTGGGTGGGGAGGCGAAATAGAAAGGTAATCTGAGTTCTCCCAATTTTGGCCAGATAGCAAATCACTATTTAATCTGGGCCATATCTTTTCCCCTCTCTGGGCCTCTCTTTGCTCATCTGTCAAATGGGTGTGGAGAAGGGAGAGGGGAAGTTGAGTAGATGATTTCTAAGTTTTTTCCAGTTCTGATAGTTTATGTTGTGTGTTTTTGTGACTTTAAATGTTATAAAATGCCTTTCAGAGCTGATTTTACAAATCAACTCCACTGACACTGATGCAGTCACTTTGTATCTGACCAACTAAATACCATGGAAATAGCATATTGAAAACATCTGAATGTATTATTTACTTCACTGTAAATTATTTGTATGTTCATTTATTTTTGCCACAGCAACCCATGTGAAGACATAAAAATATAAAATGAGTTCCAATCCTGTACAACTCTTCTATTTCTCTAGCAAACAGAGACAGTGACAAAAGAGTAGAGTCTTTAGAATTACATGGTTCTTATATCATCTACAAACATTTATTTAACTCTTAATACTCTGCTAGGGTCAGTCAACTAGCTACACAGTGGATGGAGTGGTAGGCCTGGAGGTAGGAAGATTCATCTTCATGCATTCAGATCTGGCCTCAGACATTGAATAGCTGTGTGAGCCTGGATAAGTTACTTAACCCTATTTGTTTTGGCTTCTCCATCTGTAAAATGAGCTAAAGAAGCAAAGAGCAAAGTACTCCAGTATTTTTGCAAAAACTAAAAGACAAAAAACCCCCAAAACAACCCATGTGGGGTCATGGAGTCTGAAATGACTGAAAATGATTGAACAGCTAATACTGTGTTAGAATTTTTTTTTCATTCCATCAGATAAGTAGGAAAAGAGAAAACATATATGCCCTTAAATGTTTCAATAAGACTTTTCTTGTTACTGTGAATACCCTTTGATCCAGCAGTGTCTCTACTGGCCCTGTATCCCAGAGATCATGGAAAAAAGAAAATGACCCACATGTGCAAGGATGTTTGTGGCAGCCCTTTTTGTAGTGGTTAGAACCTGGAAACTGAATGGATGCTCATCAATTGGAGAATGACTGAATAAATTATGGTATGTGAATATTATGGAATATTATTGTTCTATAAGAAATGATCCGAAGGATGATTTCAGAGAGGTCTGGAGAGACATGAACTGATGCTAAGTGAAATGAGCAGAACCAAGAGATCATTATACATGGCAACAAGATTATACAATGATCAATTCTGATGGATGTGGCTCTCTTCAACACTGAGGTGATTCAGGCAAGTTCCAGTGGTCTTGTAATAAAGAGACACATTCTTTTTGTGAAATTATAGAGGTAGGGAATATATACTGGGATATATCAAGGTGGTGAGATAAGCTTTGATTTTTCTTCTAATCTTTTAATTATCTGTATATAAACTAATGAATTGATATGCTATTAAAGATGCTGAACAACATTAATAGGAAAAAATGTCTTATCTGGAGTCAGAGGACCACGTTTCAGGTCCTACCTAGACAGAAAAATCATTTAAGTATCCTAGGACTTCAGTTTCCTCAATAGCAAATTGAGGGGCCTAGACTAAGCTCCATTCTACTTTTGCATCTATGATTATAATTGATAATAATAACAGGCATTTATATAACACTTTAAGGTATATAAAATACTTTATAAATATTATCTCATTTTATTATTATAGCAATTCTATTTAAGGTAGGTGCTATTAATATTCTCTTTTTTATAGATGAGGTAACTGAGATACAGAGCAGTTAAGTGATTTGCCTGGAGTCACACAGATGGTGTCTAGAAACAGATTTGAACTTTTTTTTTTTTTCTGATTTCTAGCTCCTGGTGTAGCTAGTCACTGCATCATCTATTCCCTATATCGTTGCTATAAATGAAACCAGAACAATTGAAAGTAGATAGAAGGATCTCTCTTGGGTTTTCTTTGGAAAGGTGAGAGAACTTGCAATTTCATTTCTGCTGATTTCATTTATAGCAAAAATATAATAATAACAGATGCAAATCTATAAGGGACTTTTGAAATCATCTAGTAAAAATGAACCTTTCTTGTGTCATGGAACCTTTTGGCCATCTACTGAAAACTACAGATCCCAACTCAGTATCATGTTTTTAAATTAAATGAATAGGATTATAAAGGAACCAATTCTGTAGTTATAAATAATTAACAATCATTTTTTAAAAAATTAATGGACCCCAGATTAAAGATCCCTGATCTAATCCAATCCCCTCATTTTGTCTGTTGGAAAACTGAAGTGTAAGTGGTGGAAATGGCTTGATTGTATCACCAAATGTGTATAGTCATATCATGATAGGATACCTCACCTTGCTGAGTTCACTATGAAGTTAAGCAGGCTAATCCAGAGATTATTGAAATCAATGAGCCATAATCTAGTGTAAAATTTATATAGGACAAGATTTTTCAGAATAACTCTATATAACTTTCTACATGGTGACTTTGATTTAACTTGGCACAGGAAATGAGGAAAAACTATGTTGGAAAATATCTTTTGGGGAAAAAAATGAAAGAGATCTAAAGTTCATAGGAATCTGAGATAGAAGGGATCTCAGAGACTATCTAATTCAAACTCTCCCCATTTTACAGATGAAGAAATTGTCCCAGAAAGGTTGAATGACTTGCCCAAATTTTCAACTACTCAAAAACATCAAGACTGTGGATCATTGGTATTTTTTTTTTTTTTTGAGATAGCCGAGTGGCAGAGTAGAGAGAGCACTGGACCTGGAATCAGGAAGATTGTTGAATCACGCCTGACTCTCCATAACCGCATTTTGTAGAGGGTTTTTTGTTTTTTGCTAAAATGGTTTGCCATTTCCTTCTTCATCTCATTTTATAGATGAGGAACTGAGGCAAACAGAGTTAAAAGACTTGCCCAGAGTCATACAGTTAATAAATATCTGAGACTCTGAACTCAGAGATAAATCTTCAAGATTATAATTCTAATGTTCTAACCTCTGGTTATCCAGGTTCAAACTCACTATTTCTCATGTGTTAGTTTTGTTCCTGGGCAAGACATTTAAATCTGTTTCAATTTCTTTATCTAGAGGAAAAAAAAAAGGATAATAATAGTGTCATGGCTGTTGTGAGATTAAAAATTAGATAGTAATTGTAAATAGCTTTTCAAATCTTAAAAGTGCTATATAAATGCTAATTATTAAAATCTTCTTTAAAACACATTGAGAAGCTTAAGGACTTCACAACATTATGAAGAATGAAACTGATTCTCTTGACAAATAGGAAACAACCTATTACAAACAATCCTTTGAGAATTAATAGACTATATGTTATCAGCTTATAAATGATGTAGAGAAAATAAGGAAGAGAATTAGAAAATTAGAAGAAAGGATAAAGATAAGATAATGAATTATGAGGATATTCTATGTACACACTGTAGTTTTTGTCTAATAAAATCAAAAAAGAATTGACAAACTTTTGTGGGTCATTTTTCCTAATAGCTGATACCTGGCACATAGTATATAGTTAATGACAATAACAAGAAGAAGCATTTGTATTGTACCTTTATGTTTGCAAAGTGCTTTACAACTATGATAAGATCAAACTAAATCAAAAGTATAGGAAATAATAATAATAATAACAATAACAACCAACATTTACATATTGGTCACCATGTGTCAAGCACCATGCTAAGCCCTTTCTGATTATCTCATTATTTTATCTTCACAACAATCCTGGGAGATAGGTGCTATTATTAGCCCCATTTTAGATGGGAAAATTGAGACACAGAGAGGTTAAGTGACTTGTAAAGAGCCACATAGCTACTAAGTATATAACAGATTTGAACTGGAAGACATGTCTTCCAGATGCCAGAGTCAACTTTCTGTCCATCATGCCATTTAGAAGTCTATCTACAATATAAAATTCCCATGTCTTTTTTAGTGCTTTTGTTATCAGGATTCTAAAGCTCCAGTTCTGGGAATATCATCTTGGCGTCACAGAGTTTACTATGTTGTCAGATAATAATGAAGTCAAACTTTGGGCATTTACCAAAGATTGATGGCCACATCTTATACATTTAGTCTGCAGATATCCTCGTGGCCTTGCATTTGTGACAGGTAAAACCCATCTTAAGGATGAATTTATCAATATTCTCTCTACCAACAATAATACTGACTCCTGCTCTGTTTTCTGAAATCACTTGCTTATAGTCTCCATGTTCTCTTAGTATAAGAATTGTGGAAGATCACTGTGGCCTAGTTTCCAGATGCAGGGCCAAGTTTACCTTACTCACAAGGCTTTTCTGAAAGACTACACTCTTTTTATAGACATAATATGAACCTGAAGGATACTGTCAGTGCTCTTCTGAGTTGTCTTGCCATTGTATACAAATGGGCCAGCATGGAAACTTTTGATAGTAATGAACTCCTCTCTCTTCTTGTTCATCTGGAAAAGATCCCAGGAAGCTTTTTTTTTTTTTTTTTTTTTTTTTTTTGCTACCTGCAGGGAGTCAAGCTTTTTGATGAAGTCTACAGGTTACACTTTGATGGTCCATTGTCTGTAGATGGTGTGAAACTAGGGTGGACTCACAGTAATACGATGTCTTCTGGGGCAGGAAGAAAGTAAAGTACTTTGTTTTGGGGAATGGAGTGTACTAGTTTATTGATTTGTAATCAATCTAAAAATTCTAGAAGGTATGTCCTGGCATTAACTCACCACCCAAGATGGCTTCTTATTTAATTCCCTGGATGAAATCATTTCTGCATAATGTCAACAATTCAAGCTATCAAGATAATAATAGCTAGCATTTTGTAATAATTAATTTATATAGTATTTAATCTGTATCAGGCATTTGCTAAATGCTTTTACAAATATTGTCTCATTCAATCCTCACAAAACCCTTGGGAGGTAGGTGCTAATATTATTTCTATTTTACAAACGAGGAAACTGAGGCAAAAGCAATTAAGTGATTTCCTCAGGGTTACACAGCTGATCCTGGAGTTGAATTCAGGTCTTCCTGCTTCTAATACTCTATCCACTGAACTACCTAGATATCTATGAAGCACTTACTATGTGCTGGGTGCTATGCTAAACAGCAAGAATGCAAGGAGAGCAAAAATAGTCTCTGCAATCAAAGAGCATAAATTCTAATGGGAGAGATAGAATGTAAAGAACTACATATAAATAAAACATATATAAAGTAAAAGGGAGGTTGTCTCAGAAGGAAAGCAGCAGCAGCAGAAGGGACTAGGAAAGCTCTCTTGGAGAAAACATATCATGAGTTGAGATTTGAAGCAAGCAAAATAAATGAAGAAGCAGTGATGAGCAGAGAGGAAGAGAATTACAGCCATGGAGGATAGTCAATGAAAAGGCACAGAGTCAGGAAATTGAGTGTCTTTTGTAAGCAACAGCAAGATGATCAGTGTTTCTAGATCACAGAGGATGGAAAAGAGAGAAGATTAAAATAAGACTGGAAAAAACTAGGAAAGGGCCAGATTATTTTCAAAGCCAGTTGAAAAAGTTGTATTTTATCCTGAAGGTAACTAGGGATCACTAGATATTTTTAAGTAGGGGAATTTTGACATGGTCCTGGGTGGATGGAATAGGAGAGACATGAGGTCAAGAGACCAAGCAACAAACTATTGACATAATTAAGGCATGAAGTAATGAGGGCCATACCAAAGTAGTGCTTTGTTAGAGGAGTGATGAAGACATGTTTGAGAAATATAAAAGTAAGAATTGGACAGCAGATTATTTATGCAGGGTTGATTGAAAGGAAGGAGTGGAGGAAGACATCTAGGCTGTGAGTCTGGAATAGGCAGCAAGAGAATAGTTTCCTGAAAACAATAGGAGAATTTGGAAAATGGGAAAATTTGGGGGACATATCGGGCTTAAGATGCATAGAGGGTAGATATTCAATTCAAGATATCCAATAGAAAGTTAGAGATGTGAGACTGGAAATCAGGAAAACAGCTATGGCTGCATAAATATGTGGAGAATCAAGTCCATAGGAATGGTTATTGTGGGCATGGGAGGTGATGCAATTACAATTTATAAAGTATAGATAAAAGGGACCATGCCAGAGTCTGGGAGAACAACCATGGCTAGAGCTCCAGCAAAGGAACCTGAAAAGTTCTGAACATCCCAATAAGAGAAAAAATAGGAGAGAGAACAATAGCACAAACAAAACAAAATCAAACCCTAGGAGAATAATATTCAGGTGAAGAGAGCACTTGTGAATATCAAATCCTATAGAGAGATCAAAAAATGAGAATTGGAAAAAAAGCCAGTAGATTTCACAAATAAGAGATTACTAAAAATTTTGGAGAGAACAGCTTCAACTGTATGATGAGTTCAGCAGTGCGACTGCAAAGAATTAAGAACTGAGAAGAAAGGAAATAGAGGCATAAATTATAGATGAGTTTCTTAAGGAATTCAGTCTAAAAGGGAAGATAGATTTGTTTGGAACAATAGTTAGCTGGGATAATAAGCATAAGTGACTTTCTTGTTATGGAAGAGACGGCTTCAGGGAAAATCAGTAGGAGACAGACTGAAGTTAAGTGAGAAAATGGTGATGATAAAGAGGACAATTTGTTAGAGAAGATGGAAGGTAATGAAATTATGAATCTATATAGAGGAGTCTACCTTTGCAATGAAAAGGACTACTACTTCATATGATATGTGAAAGAGATGTGAATGAAGGAGATAGTGAGGGAAGACAACTGGGTAATTTCAAGATGAGAAAGACAGGAAAAGTGTTCAGGAAATGACCTAAATATTTTTAATGTGGTTCTCAGACCAGAGTTTTCTGAGGCAAGGTTCTTAGTTGAGATGGTGGGAAGCCAGGGAACTATGGTACCTTTGAAAAGGGAAGGAAAGTGTGAAAAAGTCAGTGTAGTAGATGTAGTAGATGCCATCATGAGGTTCCAGCAAAAAATAAATACTACATTTGTGGTGGATTTAGCATGGTTTCATGATTCTCCCTAGTTTTGTTCAACAACACACGAATGGGAGTGAAGGTAGATAATGGTGTAGATAGACTAAAGATGAATCTTGGAAGGGGAAGAGCAGCAATAGGAAAAGGTGGTGATGGAATTAGGAGAAGAAGTTGGTTCACCAAGGGATTTATAAGAGAAAGGAGGAACTTCTAGTCAGTGAAGAAAAGAAATGGAAGGTAGAAGGATTAGAGATTAGTAGAGTCCATGAATACATAGTGAGGACAAAAGCAGGGCAGGGAGAAAAATGGAATGACATCAAATTATGATCAAGTGATGGAATATTAAAATTCGCAAATATGGAAGGAAGACCATGGCTAAAACCATTTCTGTGTACAGTTGAGATGCATTGCAAAAAGTATAATGAAAAAGTCAAAGAACTGAGAAATTAATGTTTGATGGTGTCATCAATATATGTGAAGGACCCTAGTACAAGAACAAGAGTGGAGAAAGACAAAATGAAAAGATTAATTTTTCAATGATAATTAAAATTCTTATAATGTTTTTGTATTTTCAAAGTGTTTTACATACGTTATTTCATTTGATTCTTACAACAATCCCGTGAGGAAATTCCCATTCTCATTTCTGTTTTACAACTGAGGAAAATGAAACTCAGATTGATTGTGATTTGTATATTGTCATATGGTTAGTTTCCCCAGGGAGATTTGAACCTAGATCTTCATGTCTTCAAATCTAGAGGATCTCAAATTAATTTCCAAATACCAATCTAGTTTGTAACTTTAAAGATGAGAAAGAACCAAAATATTTGAATTCAATCAGCATTTGGTTAACCAAGACCAAACTGGAAATTGTTGGGTTGCTCTTTTTTTTTTTTAATTGAAAGATCAATGAACTTTATTTCTATAGCTGTTTATGTCCTGGACCACCCACAGTCAAGAGATAGATGGCAAATTACTACCCAACTGAGGTCTGGGTTTATTATTCTATGAGCCAGTGGCAATGAACAGAGAAGGAAATTATGAAAATGTCCTCTTCTCTTCTGTGTTCTTACTGAATCTTATAATAGACCAATGGGGTTATTTTCAAGGGACTATTCTCATTGATACTACATACCATGGAGGGGGTAATAATGTCTTCCTGTTAGTCTTATCTTGGGGCTTCCTCGCCCCTCCTATAAGGAGTGGGATAGTCATATTGAAAACAGGATCGACTACTTTCATATACATATATAGCCAACCATGAAAGCTGTGGGACTGAGGTACCACAGTAAGTGATCCCTGCTGTGGAGGGAGAAGCAGTGGATTGCTAGTCAGGAAATCTGAGTTCTAATACAGATTTTGCCATTAGCTTGCTGGGTTACTTGGGACAAAATTGAACTATTTGAACTCCAGTTTCCTTTTTTGTAAAATGAGATTTTAATATTTTAGATTGAAAATCCAAAGATGGGGGTAGCTAGGTGGCACAGTACATAGAGCACCAATCCTGAAGTCAGGAAGACTTGAGTTCAAATCTGGCCTCAGACACTTAACATTTCTTAGCTGTGTGACCCTGGACAAGTCACTTAACCCCAATTGCCTCAGCAGAAAAAAAAAAAAAAAGAATGAATAAAAATTAAGAAAGAAAGAAAATCCGGAAATGGTAATTTTTTTTCTTTTTTAAAAACTACAAAATATTTCAGTAAAGTTTGATTGTAATATCTTTGACCTGGACAAACTTTGAAATTCTATTTTTAGAAACTCTTACTACAATTCTAATTCATTTTTTAAAACTGAAATGCTACCTGGATACCCAACTGTCAAAGGTAAAGGTTAGATTTGTAATAGCCCTGCAGGACCTTAAATCCTAATTGTATTTAGAGCTTCAGTGAAGAAATGGTTAGTGGTTGATAAAAACTAAGTTAATATCTGGGGATTAGACCCTGCTAGACTTTCTGAAAACATAAATCCCTTTTCTATTACTTACTGTTTGGCCATGACTATCCATCTGTTAGATGGATAGTCATGGCCAAATTACATGTGTGTACGTGTGACAGAGACAGAGAAAGAGATAGTATAGATATAGTCATAGTCAAACTATGCCCATACACATAATACACACACACACACACACACACACACACACACACACACTATCTATATAATATAGAGCACTTAAATATAGGGAAAGTGTGAGTATATATGTGTATCTAACAGCCCTGGTGTGCATAATACATAAAAATGATCAGAGGTATTGGTAGTGGTGAGTGGGTGCATATTAATTCAAAAGTCCCTTCTAATTCTATATCTATAATTCCATAATCCCTCTACTGAGATCCTTAACAAAGTGTCAGCTAGCATAGAGATTTCTATATTGCATATTTTATGTTACATTATATAAAGCCCTTCAGTACCTTTTATTTTAATAACTCTAACATACTTAGAGCCAATTTTTACCCAATACCTTTTTTAATTTCTTGTACCTTACCCCTTGTAAATGTTGTGTCTGTTAATTTGGGGATACTTGGCTTTGCTATGGTCTTATCTATTGTGTTTTTCCTACTCAACTGCTTTGTTGTTATTTCTGGCTTTGATCACTCTAGTTTCTTCTATTCCTGTGAATTTGGATTCATGGACTCCCAGGTCATTTTTCAAGCACAGGATTATAGTATTGAGAGATAGATAGAAGGAAGTTTAGAGATCACCTAGTCAAATTTTTCTTTACAAGAGTACTCAAAAGAGCCTGTGTTCATTCAGAATTCAGTTGATAAATATGTATTAGCATCTGCTGTGTATGCATACATTTTAAGTAAAACTCAGGATCCACTGAGCTACTGAGCAATGGGGATACCCCATATCTTCCACTCAATCTTAACTCTATGAGGTTAGAGGACAATAACTCTCAGATAATTTCACATCAATCATCTTAACAGTCATAAGGACAAAATGGGAAAGAAATATTGTATTATAATGATAAAGTTTAATATTAGCCTTGTTTTTGCCCTCAGTCCAAACCTGTACTCAATATAAACCTTCTTGACTGAGGAACTGGCAAAGACTTTTTTGTGTCTATTTCCTCATTAGCTACCCTCTCTGAATTTTTCAATTTTTGGACCTTGTAGTTCAGGGTCAGAGAGAGATGCCTGGATTTTACCAGAGACAAATAGAGCAGCATCTCCTTGCCAGGTCTGGAGGGGACTGTTTGCTGCTCAGAGTATTCCCAAAGGGAAGATAAAAATCTCATCCCTGTGGGTATCAAGCTGTGTTTATTACATACCGCCACTAATTTAATTTTTTACAGTGTGAACTGACCTGCCAAATTTTTATTGTTTTTACTACTTGAGAAGTTAGTTATGGAGGGGAAAGGGGAAAATACCAATATCCCGCCTTCCCTGGAGTCCCCTAGGGAGTCTATGTTCTGGCACTCTCTCAATTCTTACAATTGCTCCTTTTTTAAAAAGTGCTTTTTCATGGGCCAATCAGCTTATCAGACAAAATGAAAAGCCTCCCTCCTGAATACTCACCTTTTTCAGTAAGCAGGAAGTTGATCAAAAGACTGAGACAATTGTCTTCCATTGGTGGCTCTGAAAAGACCTTCTTTGTCTATCTACAAAGTGGCATCTTCTCCCTACACCAACGAGGAAGTCTGGCAATTTTTTTTCGATGCAAACAGAGTGGGAAAGTTGAATTTCTAAACTCTATATGTTAAGCTTAGTATGGTATCAAAATTCAGTATTTAAAAGTTATTGGAATGAATGTTCATCTACTTAGGGAAGCAGTGTAGAGGGATAGGAAAGAGATCTGAACCAAAGTCATAGTAGTAGATATGGCTTTGTTTCTATTAAGCTATGTGATCTGATATGAGTATCTTCTCTTTTCTGGTATGTGTATCAACTTCCTGTATGCAAGATGAAGAGTTTAGATTAGTTGATATTGAACATTCCTTCCAGTTTTAAAGGCTTTTCTTGTGATCAATTAATTCCAATGCTTTTATTCTTTTTATCTGTTGCTTCTTATTTTCTGAGACAATCATTTCCTTTACTGTTGAAGAAATTAATGATATTCATTATGTATAATAATGTCACCCAAAAATTATTACATTGCATAACAGTGATAAAAAGTTCACTTCTGCATTTCAAAGTTCTATATGGTTTTGAGATAACTTTCATTTGTCATTGACTTTAATTTTTACAATAGCCCTGTGAGTCAGACAGAGGGTATATTTTATATCCAAGTTATGCAAAAAAGAAAACTGAAAAATAGAGGTAGAAACTTGATAATCATCCTTGGATACTCATCTTGCCTGGCCACCAATCTCTGTTTTTGCTCCAAAGTTTTTTCCAGCCTGATCCTAGACACCCATCTTCCTCACTTGTCTTTCCCCAGTCTTTTCCAGAATTCTGAACCTCATCTTTTCAATATCATCAACTGCCTTCTGACTGAATTTATTTTTCCCTACTTCTGACACCAGTGTCCCTGGGCCTTACAGAACATATCACCAAACAAATCGCTGTTTTTCACCCCTAAGCATCAATTCCCTCATTGTTATCGCCCTTATCTGTAGTCTCCAAATAGCCCACTTGAGATTTTCCTTCTCCTTCCACTATGCCTTTTCTAATGTTTGCTCCATAATTAGCGAATTTCCTTAAACTTCCATCTTAAAACTTTTTGCTTTCTCAATTCTTCCCTCTTGTCATTTATTGAGACCTGGCTTTCTCTTTCTACTAGTACCCCTGCTACTCTTCCATTATTTATAATTCTATTCCCTACCCACTTCATGACCTAACTTACTTGTTAGGGCAGAAGAGAAATTTCTACTTTCAGATTTTCCCTCTATCACTATCACTCAATAATATTTTTTATCATGAGATTCACACTATTCAAATTTATTACTCAGTTTAAATTCGTCATTGAAACTCCATCTCCTTCCCTAAAAGATGATGCTGAATCTTGATGGGTAATTAAATCTTGGTTGTAACCTCAGTCCTTTGTTTTTTAAAATACTATATTCCAGGTCTTCTGATCCTTTATAATAGAAGCTGCCAGATCCTGGGCAATCCTGACTGTT